>OX422215.1:496685410-496850410 GCA_949130495.1 Sambucus nigra
AAATAAATAGTTGAAACAAAACCTCTATTTAAAATGTGTTAACATGCTCCTCTAATGTGATAGGTTAAAATACGTATAACTCATTAAAAAATATGGGTTCATTACTGAGTTATTCATGATCCAACTAATCACATTGAATATCATGTTAACTCTGATTTGGGAAGTAAATTTTACTGAGTGAGATTTCGTATAGTTTTTCAAGTATTAAGAGAAAATTTTAGCACAACTCCAAATTAAAATGATCTTCTGAAGATCTAATTAAGATAGTCGTTGGATCCAAAAATCATTTTTGCCCAGATTTATAAAAAAGGATATTGATTGCTTAATTAATTCCATAAGTCAACGATGATATGAACCAAACATTATAATAGAGTTATGGTTGATGAGACTCTTGTAAAAAAATTCGATTAGTACAATATAAGGGTCAAGTTGCTAAAAGATTCCTTAAATTATGATTTTTTTTAACGTGATGAACTATTTTTACTGTAACATAACCTCAATTATACATTTTTTTTTAAATAACCCCTAAGTGTTGCTAATAATGTAAAGAAAATATTCCTAAATAAGGATATATACAACAAGGTGCATATTATAAAGGTGTTCTTTGCATGAAAAACTAATTGAGGGGTTAACTTGAAACATTGATTGCATGAAAAGCCTATAAGCTAAAAAACAACATTTTTTTTGTTGAACTTCATGTTGTCTAACATTGATTCTTGTGTAGATCCTACATGGCTAAAGTTTGTATCTTGGTTATAGTAGGATTTGATCGTGTATGGAAGATGGAGATAGTGTTTTGTTTTTCAGAGCTTCTCTCTCCTCTTGTATGGTTTTGAGAGCAAATAATTTTCTGTAAAAGATAATATCTAAGGCTTTTGGGTGGATTGTGTTTGTAGTTGATTGGATATTTGGGCGATGGTTGACACATACAAGCTTATATGTTTTGTTTTTTGAGATGTTAACACGTGACAGTGTATTTCGTATATAGTCTAAGGTTTTTGAGTGGGTAGATTTTATGCAAAAAGGATTTTGCGAGTTACTTTGTTAGTTTGGTATTGGGTTTTTGAGTTTTTTTTGGGGGTTTGTGTGCTTTATTTTGGGCGATCTGTTGCCTTTGTTTATTTTGTTTGGTCTGGCCTTTGGGGATTTGTTTGGATTCATCGTACGTATTCTATCTGGGCTTTTGCCTTGGTGTTAATTAAATTCACATTTCACTAAACAAAGACTTAAAACATTGAAAAAGTTAAAGACGAGTTTTTTGAACTTTCTTCAATATATAATGATGTACTTACTAATTACTTACTTCTATTACTATCAATGTAATATGTTAACAGACTAAATTCAATTTTAAATGTTAACAATTTTGAATAAAGATATGCACACTAATATATACTAGATTTAAATTCATATATATATATATATATGACTAGTCCGCATTTTAAGAATGCGGACCGGACATGTGTCACCTAACGGTGCACCTAGAAATTATCGCCTAAATTATAGGCATACTCTCTCTCTTTTTTGGGCTCACCGCTAAGTGACACATGTCCAGTCCGTATTCTTAAAGTACAGACTAGTCCGCACAAGAGCAGGACTGTATATATATATAATATGTAAAATATGTAAAATTCAATTTAAATTTTAAAATATTCAATAACTTTTGATATAAGACAAATCATACCATGTGCAAATTGTATCAATTAACACACTTACACCTAAAGTTCTATAGACCATTCCATTTCCACATAGAAGCTTCATTTTATAATGCACGTGAGTTTTCTAATGGAGCACTTGTACAAGTATTAAAATTGAATTAAAAAAACTTATACGAGTTCAATAAACTGAGTTGATTCACATATCTTTTATAAGGTGTTTTGGATAAAATCTTAATTGAGTAGATTTTATGGGAACCTATCCTATGTTCTTTTTTTATCAAGACATTGGTCATAAGTGCATAATTGAGGTGGTTGTATCTCTAATAACTATTGTCATTTTGAACGTGGATGGAATGAGTTAAAGTTGTATTGTATTGTGATCGATGCAATTTATATCCATGTGACTAACACCGAAAAATTTAAATTCTTGGGATTGGCTACTAGAAATTTTTATCAATTCATCCCATGTTCTCTTTTTATTAAGCGGGATAAGATCACCTCTAAGTCAAACTTGTATTGTATTTGTATTCGTGATATTGGTAAAGAAATGTATTTTCGATAAAATAAGTGAAAGCTTTGTCGCAGAGAAGCTCTAAGCGTGGTTGATAATTTCGTTCGTCGAGTTGTACTATAATTGTCACAGGAGAGTATTATTGTAAGAGTTGTAATAATGTGCTATTAAAAACATTTATAAAAATGAACACGATGACATGACTCATATATTTATGAGCAAAATAACTCAAACTTTATCTAAAATAATATGATTAATCATACTTTGATCCCTCAAACTTTACCTATATTTTCACTCCACTATTCTTACTTTCATTTTTTACGGCAAACCCCCCAAACTTTATAAAAATGATCAAATTATCCCAAATAACAACAAAATTTTGTGTTGTTGATGGAGAATTGGTCATGTGCATGACACACGCGGGTATTTTCGTACAAAAATTCCCTCACGTGTTACATATATGACCAATTTTCCATTTAGAATATAAAATTATTTGTGTTTGGGGGTAATTTGATTCATTTTAGGAAGTTAAGAGGATTTAGTGTAGAAAATAAAAGTACAAGTGGTGAACTGAAAATGAGAGATAGTTGAAGGGTCTAAAATAATAAGCTTTACTTTTAACTTTTAAGTGCACCTTACCAAAACCGGCTTTTAATTATCACTCCGTATTATTATTCACGCGAAAACCCTGTGTGGGAAAAAAAAGCGGGCAGATTCTTCGAAATTGGCAGAATCTCTCATCCCAACTTCTCATTTTATCTCCAAGTACTCTGCAACTAAAAACCCATGAACAATAGAGAGTCAATCACCCCGCCCGAGGGGAACTCTCGAAATGGATTTTTTTTAATTAATCTATGACAACATATAATTATTTGTTATCATAATAACAACCTAATTTTAATGGGTCATTTTGAATGAATCCCAGTTTGGTGATATGATATTTGTCTTAATCCCAGTTTTTGTAAATAACTAGACATAACACTATTTCAATGATAAAACTGTTGATTCACATTCAGTATGTGTTGTTTTCCATGAATAATGTGTTTATAGTTGTAAATTTGCATGAAATAGGTGTCGATTAGGGAGAAGGAGATAAAGATGATTGTATTGATGTTTACAAAGTGTGTGTTTACGTGTAAACACTATATAGTGGAAGGAGAGGGAACACGAGAGGTAATAGTGGCGTGAGTTGGTGGTAGTGGAAGTAGTGGTGGGGTGGGGTGAGTTGGTGAGGTAGTGTATATGCTTTAACATCTCTCCTCAAATTTTAGATGGTAAAGTATTGACCAACTTGAATTTGGTAATAAAGTCTTTGAAGTGTGAGGGAAGATAAATTTTGGTGATGAAATTGACAGTTTGATCTTAGCAATAATAGAGACAACGCGTGGAGATGATGTCTTGGAGAATCTGTTTTAAAGAGGATGACGATGGATTGAGTAGCCGCAGAGATGACCATAGTAACTTGAGAAGATGCCGAAGCACAACAATGTACCAGAAGATCCACAATGCCCAGATGGATGCGTGGGAGTCCACCAAGTACTAATGATAGAGTGAACGAGTCACAAATGAGAGTGCACAAGACACTTATGAGATGTCCTAGTGGATGGGCTTTGGTAATGGTATCGACAGTCTGATCAGCAATAGAGATGATGATGGAGCACGCTAGTGTACAAGAAGATTCGTAATGTATGGATGGATCCTTTGAGCATGCATGCAACACTAATGAGAGAGTGCTCAAGGCGCACATTGAGAGTGCTTTAAACACTAATAAGAGGCTGCTGACTGATGAGCGAGTGCTAGAAACACTAAGAAGAGATAGGCCAAATCATTATGCGAGTGCAAGAAGCACTAGTGTGAGAGTGCGCGGAGCACAAATAAGAGGACCAGGATCGAGTGTGATTATCACTACGGGACTGTGTTGCTCAAGCACGCTATGGTAATGGTGGTAAGAGATGGGTTTCCCCGTAGGAGGGTGATGAGAGACGAGAGTTGGTGACTGATGATTATGACTGGATCGGGTGGAGAATGGTCCCTAGGAGACGATTTGTTATGGTGATGTAGGTGTGAGATGGTAGACTAGGTCATAGCCTTATTCCCCCCCTCAAACTTAAGTTGGTTGTGAACTTACTTGAGTTTTTAACAAAATGAGTCAAGAGCTAGATTGAAGTGTGGGGGCTGAAGTTAAAATCAAAAGAGAGAGGAAATGGGTGATCTTTGGATGGGGATATAGAAACGAAAGATTGAAATTTGTTGGGAAACAAAATATTTGGTTGATTTTTGATTTTTTTTGAAATGGATTTGATTGCATGAATCATAAAAGTGAGATGCAATTGGGTTGAAAATTAGAAAGGGGCTGAGATAGGTTTAGAGAGGACACATGAGGTTTTGTCTGGGAGGCTTATGGGTTGTACCTGCTACTGTACAAGGGAGATGAGAGAGAGAGAGAGGGCGTGAGGTAGCTGCTGGTCTGTTGGGAATATGGGTGAGGAGTCGTAGGTGTGTTTTGGTAGGTAAGAGATGAGAGGGGCTTTGCCGCTTTCGGGTTTAGGGAGTTGTACATGGGTGGTTTAACGATAGGTTTTGTGGGTGAGGTACATGTAGGTGCTTGGGTGGTTACGATTAGGGGTGGTAATTCAGGCTAATGGATCGTGTTTGGGCCTAGCCCGACATAACTTGACACGATTTTATCCAGCACGAAATTGGTGTATATACTTTAACAAGCATGAAATTGGTGTCATGATTAATTATTTTCAAAAACTGGGGTTAAATAAAATATTGTAGGGATTTTTTGACTTAACCCTAATTTATAATACCGCATTTGACATAACCCCCAGTTTCATAATCTCTTAGACATAACTCCTAAATTTTTAACACTATTAGAAATTTGTTAAAAAATCCGTATTTCTTAATTAGACTTAACTCCCAACATAATTTTTTGACCAAAACACCCTCATTCTATCTTCTTACCCAAATCAAAACCCCAACATCTCAACCAACACTAAACCCACCACTACCTCCTCCACCACCCACCCCAATCAAAACCCTAACTTGTTTGGAAATGGATGTTTTGTAATGTTTTAATAGGCTGATAAAAATGAGCTATGAAAATAACACTTTAATCCCTTAACTCAATCAAAACAAAATGGGTTCTCTCTCTGCTAAAATATAAGAAAATATAGAGGATGATTGCCCCTTCTTCTCCGATGTTTTATTGGCAAAAAATCGGGGCTTCGAACACCGGTGCGTTGCCCAGCTATTCTTCATTGTGAATTGATTCTCTCTCTCTCTCTCTCTCTATATATATATATATATATATTCGATTTGGTTTCCCAGTTTTGTTGCTGGTTTTTTTTTGTGGTTCATACTGTGTTGGGTTGAGATTGGTGGTGTGGTTGTTGAGTTTTTGCAAGTGTTGTGTTGAATTCAATTTTGGTGGTTTCGGTGTGGGTTGAATTATGTTGCGATAGTTGGTGCCAGGTTTAGGTAGTGTTTTGCCATGGTGGTTTGAGGTGGTGTGGGAGAGAAAACGCCATGGAAGTTGCCATGGCTTCTGTATGTATGCTGCGTTATGTGTGTGTGGGTGGTGGGTGGTGGAGGTGGTGATGGTGGGTTTAGTGTTGGATGAGTAGTTATGGTTTTGATTTGGGGACGAAGATGAAACAGGGGTATTTTGGTCAAAAATTTGAGTTGGGGGTTAAGTCTAATTATGAAACACGAATTTGATAACAGATCTCTAACGGTGTTAAAAATTTGGGAGTTATGCCTAAGAGATTATAAAACTGGGGGTTATGTTAAATACGGTATTATAAATGGGGGGTTAAGTAAAAAAGCCCAAAATTGTATTATCAAATTGGAGTTTTGTCAAAATGACCCAAATTTATTATATTTCCATCCCGAAATGCCAGCGTGCTAAATTTAAACTAACTATATCTATATGAAAACAAATGGGCTCATTAAGAAAACGAAAAACAAATATATTAATTTGGATTAATATATGTCTAATTAACTAAGAAAATTCAATTTACATTCATTTATATACAAAGTAATAATCCTTATCAAATCTAAGACTCAAAATTTAAATATCTTGGGGATCTATAATGTGACATTAGAATTAATTTTCTGGTTAGTAGTCCACACAATTGGACTCAAAGTGACGTATTTTATGCAAAATAAAATAGTATAATGTAGCCCTTTAGGATTGAACAAGGGACCTCATGCTTCTTTAAAGCTACATATGACCAATTGAGCCACTAGCATTATTGCTTAAGTAGTTACACTGATTTAAAATTAAGGAAAGCATTATCTAAATAATATTCGGGACCCCTAATATTGACCACAATTCCGGGGCTTGAGGCGGATGCCTCTCTTTCCTCCCCTCAAGGCCGGCCTTGGTGGGACGGATAAATTTATCACAATTCAATGTATAGTGTTGAATGTGATGTGATTGATGTGGAATAAATTATCCATATAAGTAAGCTTTTCAACCCCTATTAGTTTACTATTCTCATGGAATATGATGTGACGTCAACGCACATCACAAATACAACAACAACTAATTAATAAGAAATTCTTAAATTCTCATTATCAATCTCTAAAACATGCGGTAATTGAATGATTTACCCTATGAAACACATATGCAAGATGCGGGTGCGACACCGCGAGGATTCGAAAAATCTTAAAAAAGTAGGATTCTCTTGTAAATTAAATAATAATATAAAATATACTCTCTGCATCCCAAATTAAGAGTCCACTTTTCTTTTTTGGACATAATCAATGAATCAAATTTCACGATAGTAAACAAGTGTTGATCTTAGCCTTTGATTGAGGGTTTCCTTAATCTATATGAAAAGAAGACACGGACTCGTAGTATGGGACGAAGGAAGTAATATATTATATCTTAATTTTGTCTAGAAAATTAGGTTTTGTACAGATTATAAACTAAATGTCTTAATCCCCAACATAAAAGTAATGGACTTCAACGAGAAATATTTAAATGATAATATCATTTGTAAAAAATCAATTTCCAAACAACTTTCTATTACTTAATTCCATCTATCCATGGGTCTACCTTATCGAACACTACATATGTAAATCACAATGAAATTATTATTCAATTTCACTGCTCGAAGGCGAAAGATATTGAAAGTTGATTTGCCATAAACAACAATTACATCAATGACATACTCATCAATTATTGCCAATACTTCAATTTGTATATTTTTGACTCTCGGATCTCTCTTTTATCTTTTGCCAACTCTCACCCTTTCTCCTTCTCAAAGTTCCAACCAATATAGAATATATATCCTTGTAGCTTGATGAAGAATGTTGAATTAAAAAATACCGCCAATCTTGGTTGATTTTAGTATTCGCAACAAAAAAAATCAAGATTCTTAAAGAATCCATTAAGAACCCGTTATTAAATTCAATTAAAAAAATTGGATACATGTGAGTGGGAATCGAAGTAGAATTGGGGGAGAATCGCACCTGATTCGGGTGCGATTCAGATGCATTTACCATTTTGAAGAATTCATGCTTCATAGGCTTTACCCAATGGAGTACACGGAAGGGGGAAGGTTTTAGACTACCCCATTGAGAGCATTTTTCATGTGATATCAGGGATGAGACACTAAAGATGGTTCCGTGACAGTATATGGACTAGAATATCCTTATTTACAAATGGTCCTAAAATACCCCTCTACTCCCCATACTAACTACCATATTTCCCTCACTAATTATCAGAATATTCTTGAAATGAATATTCTCTCATTACAACAATAAAGTAAAAATAAAAATAAAAATTACAATTAACAATTATTTCTGTTCGTCTTAATTCCAAACGTGTGCCACTTTCTCACATATATCAGAATAACTCTTATCCTATCACACATCTATATCGTTTTTATTGGTTGGGGTATGTATATGTATATATCCCTTCCATCCCAAATTAATTGTTCCTATTTAAAAATGACGGTTTATAAGGATACACTCAATTAATGGTGAACACTATCATGAAAATTGGTTGGTGGATTTTGTACAAAAATGGAAAAGTACTCTTAATTTGGGACGCTCCAAAAACAAAAGTAGGACTCTTAATTTGGGCCAAGGGAGAGTATAGGTATACGGATTTTTGATCGATTGCCAAAGTACAATAGAACTAGTTTTTTTCCATTGAAATACATATTCCCTCAATCAAAGAGTGTCTAAACCAGTCCACATTATTTCAGAGGGATATTGAGGAAACATAATGAGGGAATTTGGCCTTTAATTTTCATTCTATCAGTTTTAAGAAGATACACATATCTATAAGTATGTGCGTGTGTGCGTATGTGTAGGCATGTGTTTCTGATAGGACTGCAAAAGTACAATACAACCAGATCAATCATTGAAATGCAAAATCTGCTTAACAGCCGAGAATCGGAACCAATCCACATTATTTCAGAGGGAGAAAGCATAAATTCCCTTTTAAAGAGGAATTTGGTAGATTGGGGAGATACAAGAAGTGCACATGGATGTTAATTTTCTATCTACATTTATTGAGAATATACACATACCTATGTATATGTATATGTGGAAACAGGATTTCCAACATACCTCATTTAACACACATAAAGAACATACCTCCACTTGTGATTCAGTGAAAAGGCTACAAAGATGGAGAGATGTAATTTCTCTTGTATAATTCATTTCAATGAACTTGCATCTATCTATTTATCTGTTTATCTATCTATCTATCTATCTATCTATCTATCTATCTATCTATCTATCTATCTATCTATTTGAAAAACTTCGTATGTATTTAATCTGTTTTATCATTTAAAAAATTGGAACTGATATGTGAGTGCCATTCTGAAATTTTAGTATGATGTGTGAAGTCTTCATTGTCAATTTTCATCATGTTAAAGTTTGCGTTTTTTATTGGTACGATGAGCTTGTCGTTGTTACAATAGGTTGCGTCACAACTATTAGAACTATGAAAGTACATTGAATCATATTATGCACGGAGTAAATCCCTAATAAACGTTAAATAGAGATTCTTACAAAATCTCGAAAGTCAAGTCTTCGTTTCATTATTAAATTGAAACATTACTTAGATATTTTAAGCTGCTGGACTATTCTTATGTCTACTGGCATTTAGAATTCAATAGTAGGTATGCTTTACTCTTTTTCAATAGATTTCGACAATACTTTTCCACTTTTATGTGCATTGATGTGGGGTGTGTCATGTTACTGCTCTTGCTGTCACTTATGTAAATTGTATTGTTATCAGCCAAATTTGTTTCATATGGAAAAGCACCTCGGTCTGTAAGAAACCCGTGGACAACACTACATGCACAGCCTCGCACATATTGTAATTACTGATTGATATTAAATCTAGCCTGCAGATTACTAACCCAAAATTGACATAATTTAAGATTCGATTTACCCATAAGCTTCAATAAACAATATCCATAATTTGTTCCACATGAAATCTTTATCTTTCGATTTTCTTGTTATCACTCCCCACGCCATTTTTCTTCCTATTTAGTTCAGTGGTTTCTGTAATTTGCTAGAAAGAATTAAGAATTCTCATCTAGATGACTTTATCGCATGAAACTCGTTAATTTTAATATTCGGGTTACATGAAGCTTGAGATTTGTGCAACTAGTTTACCTTGGGTTCCGATTGGTAAAATGTCTTCATACTTTGCTCTGTACTTCTAACAGGCCCTTTTGCTTTCTTCAATGGAACAACGTTCCCTATTATTCACACACTTCATTTGTTGCACCAGTTTATTATTCTGTTCCGATAGCATACTCTATTCACTTTGTTTTACATGTAGACAGATTTAATGTTAAAATTAATTGGATTATGTTCTTCTTCTTAAGCAAGCGGCGCTTATGCTAAATGCTTCTCGTCGATTTCAATACGCTTTGGACTTAAAAAGAGAAGAAGAGAAGCAAGAGATTATAACAAAGATCGGGAACACATGCACAAGTCATAAGAGTAATATTATCTTACCTGATTGTGTTAACTGGTATACAACTCATTTTACCAATTTCTAATCTATGGTTCTTGCTTATCAGGCGGCCTATCTATTCCAAGAAGTTACGTCACGAGTAAATGGTAGTTCTGTTTCTGCACTTCACTGTGTTAATTACTGTGAACCATTATCTGAATCTTACAAAGCACAATGTGAATTCAAAGCATTAAGTTAGTTAAATTTCGTGTTGTCATTATTCTTAGACCTTATTTCCTTGTTACTGTTGTGTACTTCATTATTTTGCTATGTTTATCTTGTTAAGTCATGAATTATTTGTGGTCTAAAGATTTTATGTCTTGCACCTTTAAGGTTATCCAATCTAACCTTGTAGATCTCGTTGGGTCCATCACATTTTACCCATGTCATCCCCACATCTGTGATCTCTCCATTATTCTGTTAATTTCTTTGGGCACCTTTGCCATTTGGACTCTAACATGTCCACGCTCCTTAATTTATGCAACCCTCTTAATTTGTTATGTCGTGTTGGTTCATGATCTTTTACTTTGTAATAATTAGCCCAATAGATTTAGACCTTGTTATCATTAATATTTTAATTCTGATTATTTTAATTATTAAAATTAGCACAATTGTTTTGTGTTTGAACTTTGATGAATACATGTAAGTACTAATTAGTGGAGTAAAATTTGGGAAAGAGTTCCGACTTATTTTTATGTAATTAAATCATTGTTTCCTTTCCTCCGCGTTAAACATATAAATAAGATTAGGAGAAAATATATGACTCGTGAAGAATTATTTAAAGTGTAATGGAGATTAAATTGTGGTGGTTGGCAAAGTCGTGGGTAGTTGAGCCTGAGAAATTCATAGATGGCGGGTGATGCTTTATGGGAGGAAAGTCTCACAAAATGGATAACCTCAAGGTGCGGATGCGATGGCCTGCAATTACATAAGCCCTTACATTCACAGGTAATGGATCGGGAACAGTCCTTGAGTTTGAAGTCTCTATGGATCTTCATGCTGTGGTGGCAGGCTATGGGTACGAGTTGCAAAGCCAGGGAATATAAAACTATATATGATGTAATGCAAAGTAAGATATACAAATCAATTACACACACATATATGAATAAAACAATGAAAGAATAAATCTCCATTAATTCTCTTTCTCAGCTATCTCTAGAATATCATCATAATAATAAGCTAAACAACTAGGGATCCTTTTACAAGTATAAGGACCCAAAAGACTAAAAAAACCCTAAACTAAATAATTAAATAAACAACCCAACCAAACTAAACATAAGAACGATCCCCACGGGGGATCGTATATACGCTCCTGCATCACTCTTCCCCTTACGAGGTATAGCCATATCCTCTTGGAAATAGTCATAGAGGTCACGGTCAACATGATGGAACGTGGCCTTAGTAATCCACAAGTTATCATTCCCGGGGTCCTAACCAACGGATCAAATAATGGACAAGGGGACCCGTAGGTGTCATAATCGTCTAAGAATCCAAAATACCCTCAACACGGTTAACATGGGAGCGAACTGTTGCGTCGGATCCAGAGGAATTGTGGAAACATGAGAACTTTAAAACGGAGTCAAACTATGGCCCCGTGAAGCTGATCAATCATGTCCTCTAACTTCGGAATGGGGAAACGGTACTTGACTATAATTTTATTCACAGTTCAGCTGTCCACACACATCCGCCAGCTACCATCCTTCTTCGGTATTAATGAAGCAGGCACAACACAAGTGGCCATACTTTCTCTTACGCGGCCATAACTACATAACTTTGATAGTGATCTCTATAACTCAGCGTGCTCGGTAGACGACATCTTATAACGGGGGAGGTCAAGCAACTAGGCCCAAAACAAAATCAACTGCATGTTGTACGTCTCTCAATGGTGAAAGGGAATCGGGCGGGGTGCACACATCTCGGAAGGAAGCCAATATATCTCGAAGGGCCGCTGGAACATTGGTCGGCACAGCACCCAAGGGGCTAATAAGGGCATAATACAATCCTTGCTCAAGAGCATTAGCAAGGAGTACGGTTTTCGACGTTAGGGACATAAGCGTGCTTAGGAGTCTGGGTTGCGGCATGGGGTTAAGTACTTCACGGCCCTGATGCATAAATGAATAAGTAAAAGCACGACTGTCGTGAATGTTGGGATGATCAAACTGCCAGGGCCGTCCGAACAGAAGGTGGCACACGTCTATGTCAATGACTTTACACATGACCTCATCTAAATATGGACCAATGGTAAATGGCACTCGGAATGTAGGTTGCGCTTCGTCTTTGAATCCCAGCCACCCAATCTTACACAGTCTCTGAATGGGATCGACACGGAGACCTAGGCTTTCCACCATCTCTCAAGAGACCAATTTTACGCTAGAGCCATCGTTAAGTATGATTTTACACAACCTCCCTTTTGCAACACTGCGTGTGGAATAATCTATTCCATTGCTACCGATATGTCGGTGTTACGACTGAGTTGGGCATGGGGGCAAAGGGAAGGATGAGAGAACGGTGTTGGGTAGGCCGTGGGTTGGGGGAGCCATGGTGTGGTTGGCCATTGGGCTAGTTTTGGAGGTTGGGATGGGGTGTAGAACTATTTGTTTAACAAACGAAGTTGGATTTTATTGTGGGTGATACTCCTACGATAAATAGAGGCACGGTGCTAGAAGATACCATGGGGTCGATGGGTTCGCGGCCCAAAGAGTGGCCTGTGATCGGAAACAACCCTTTGGTGGTCATGTCGGATAGGGATTTGTTAGGTGGTTGGGTTTGCTTGGGGTTGGTTTGGGTATTGGGTCGGGTTACCGCGAGCTCGTCTTGTCTGGATGCGACATCAACCAGCAAAGAGGGCTTTCACCCACCTCCCAAATAGCCCGCGAACCCGAGTGGTCTTCATCGCTTCTCCAGTCGGCTGCCACCAAGATATGGTGGTTGTTTTCCATTCTTCCATAACCCTCCACCGTCGTGGGCCTCTGAATCCCAATTGTCAACCACCATAGTTTAAAGATCAAAATCTAGCACTGATACCACTTTTGATGTAATGTAGCGAAAGATACACAAATCATTTACACATACATATGAATAAAATAATGAAATAATAAATCTCCATTAATTCTCTCTCTAAACTCTCTGTAGAACATCATAATAATAATACTAAACTAAATAACTAGTGATCCTTTTATAAGTATAAAAACCCAAAAGACTAAAATAACCCTATACTAAATAATTAAATAAAACAACCCACTACCAAACTGACCATAAGAGCGGGTCCCACGGGAGCTTGTATGTATCAATATATAAAAGGTCGTACCTAGTGCACAAGGCTCCCGCTTAAATGCAGAGTCTGGAATGGCAGATGTCGGCTGGCCTTACTCCCATATATGGAGAGGCTGCTATCATGTCTCGAACCCGAGACCAACTATAGTTTGGGAGAGGGCTCTTGCCATCTCATCAAGGTACCCCTGTATGCGTCAAATGTATAAAAGAGGAAAAAATGTAATCGTCATACGGAATGAATCAACTATAATACTTTTGTTTTTATGCATCTTTTTCTCTTCTTCCGGTGAATTACACTATAAAATTATATATATAATTTTGTTCTCTCATATATATTTTGACTCTACTTTTGATGCGTGGCCACCCAAAATTTGTTTTACATATGGAAATAATTGAGCAGGATTAATGGTTTTTAATGGTGGGTCCGGGTTATGGACAACTCCTAATAATTATTTCAAATACTAATATTCTATGACGAATTAGGATTCCAATGGCAAGTTTCTGGGAAGTAAGGGTTGTCTTTTGGACTTTTTTTTAATTGGGGAAATGATATTTGTAAACACAAGATGAAATAAAATTTGTTTGTTGAGTGAATGAAAGAATGTATTTTCTTGACTTTATATTTATGTCTAGTAAATGATTTAGTAATGTTGAGTATGTGGAAAATTATATATTTTTCTTTTCTTTTGTACATTTCTTTCCATGGCATGAATCTGAAAGTAGATTGGTTACATAAATAGTAATAAACAAATAAAATAATGTCAAGGAAATTAAAAATAAAAGATATTTTTCGGTTTTGATACAGTCTGATCTAATTGGAAGTGTGCTATAATTTTAAAAGTTCGAAATCTGAGCTTAGGCAGGATGAGAGTGTGTTATTAGTGAGGTTACACCAATTCATAAAATTATTCCTCTTCGATTATGTAGGATACAAATTGGTTGTCAAGAAATACAATTGGAACTGAAGAAAATTTTGAGAGAGATAGCCAAGGATGGAGACTTTAGTGAAAGATGAAATGTTACTTCAAGAGGCTAAAGAAGATACTGAAGGAAGATTAGATATGGAGGAGCCTAAGGGGAATTAAGAAAACACGTATTTTCACAGAATTAGTGTATCACATGTTATGAACATTTTAAAAAATATGATAATGTGGTGGTCTTTTGGAAGATATGGTATTCTTATTGAGGTTTGGAAGTGTTTAGGGGAGGAAGGAATGTTGTGTCTAACAAAATTATTTTAAAAAGTTTTAATGTTGCTAATGAATGGAGAAAGGGTATTTTAATACCTATAAAAGAAAAGGAGATATGAAAAATTGTTCAAATTATTGGGATATGAAATTAATGATTTCTACAATAAAATTTTGAGAGAGAGTGATTGAATATAGATTGAGATTAAAAACAACAATATATGAGCATCAATGTGGGTTTATGTTATCAATCTATTGAGGAGATAATGTAAAGGTAGAGAAAGAAAAATGACCATGGTTTCCGTAGATTCATAGAAGGCGGCATATGATAGGGTCTTAGATATATAGTATAGAATTATAAGACTCAAACCCATATCTATAATTTCGTTGGTGAAAAACTTTATTCATTTTTTTATTTTAGTTGAAGTCTTGATGGCTACAACTGTCCAATTTATTTACCTAATATACCCTCTGAACCCACTGCCACTCTCCTCTAAAACAGGGGCCGCAATGCCCAAAAATATTTCCCACTCTTTTTCTGAATTGAATATCCACAATTTGGAGAATGTTGGGCGTTTGCCTTCACAGAAAATATTTTAAAAACCAATTTTCTCAAGATACCTTAATAATTTACATAATGTGCCTCCATAATTTTTGTATTATGACACCCAAGTTGTTAACATGTTTTATAAAATGCCTCTGTTATATGCCTTCACGCATCTGTCAGGGTTATTTTCATATCAGTTTCATTTGGAACAGTCTTTTCCTCTCAAAAGCGCTTTAGGTGGGAACACGTGAGGTTCTCAATATGTTAGTCAACAAGGGTATATAGTAATAATGTCATTCCCATGCTCTTACTATTTTTGATGACTAACTGAAAACAGGACCCCCAACTAAAACGTTGACACTTGGGATCTACGTTAAAAAATCTCGAAAGAACTTGGTTTCAGGATCACGACTTAGCAATAAGGGATTTAAACTTGTATTTGAATCTGATAAATTTGTACTCACTGGGAGTGCCATGTATGTAGGTAAAGTATATTTGAGCAATGGGTTCTTCAAACTAATTAGAATGACTATAATGCCTATTAATAATAATAAGAACATATCTTCTGCTTATTTGCTTGAGTTTTGTAATGTATGGCATGGTAGATTAGGTCATGTTAATTATGATACTATCCGCAGATTAATTAATTTAGATCTAATAGCAAAATTTAATATTGTCTCAAACCATAAGTTTGAAATGTGTTTGGAATCAAAGTTAACTAAAACTCCTTTTAAAAATGTTGAAAGGAGTACAAACCCTCTTGAGTTAATTCATAGTGATATATGTGATTTAAAATTTGTACAAACAAGAGGTGGAAAAAGATATTTTATTATTTTTATCAATGATTGCACAGGATATTGTTATGTATATTTACTTAGAAGCACGGATGGAGCGGTAAATATTTTCAAACATTTTAAAAATGAAGTTGAGAATCAACTTAGAAAAAAGATTAAAGTTGTTAGGAGTGATAAAGGAGGTGAATATGATTCCCCTTCTGAACAATTTTATTCAAAACACATAATTATTCATCAAACTATCGCTCCCTACTCACCTCAATTTGACGGGATTGGGGAACACGAAAATCGAACTCTAAAAGAGATGATGAATGCTATGTTGATAAGTTCGGGTTTACCTCAGAACTTTTGGGGGGAATCTTTGCATTTTGCAAAGTACCTTCTTAACAAAATGCAATATAAAAAATCACAAAAGACACTATATGAATTTTAGAAAGTTCAAACACCTTTCCACAAATACCTCAAAGGGTGGGGGTGTCTAGTAAAGGCAGTGTTTCCTGATCTTAAAAGGATTAAGATAGGACAAAAAACTATTGATTGCATATTTATTGGTTATGCAATTAATAGTAGTGAATATCGATTTCTAGTACATAAATATGAGAATCCTAATATACACGTAAATACTATAATTGAGTCTTAGAATGCATATTTCTTTGAAGATATATTTCCTAATAAAATTATAAGTGGTTGATTCAAGTTCTTGTAAAATAACTTATGATATTGCATCTAGTAGTCATTAAAATAACATAGAAAATGAATATATTGAGAAAGATGATGACCTCAAACCTAGACGCGACAAAAGGACAAAGATTTTAAAGTCTTTTGTTCCAGATTTTCTAACATATATATTAGAAACTGAGCCTAGAAACTTTGTAGAAGCGACGTCAACTCCAGAAGCTCCTTTTTCAAAAGAGGTTATCTATAGTAAAATTGAATCCATCATGCAAAATCATACATGGGAACTGATTGACCTTCCACCAGGATGTGAACCTCTTGGATGCAAGTGGATATTCAAGATAAAATTAAAAGTTGATGTATCAATTGATAAATACAAAGATAGACTTGTAGCTAAAGGTTATAGACAAAAGGAAGGATTTGATTACTTTGACACTTACTCACTTGTTATGAGAATAACATCCATTCGAATGTTATTAGCCATTACAACATTATATAATCTTGGGATACATCAAATCGATGTAAACAGTACCTTTGTAAATGGAGAGCTAAATAAAGAGATATACATAGAACAACAAGAAGGGTTTAAAGTTCCAGGAAAAGAAAAGAAGGTGTGTAAACTTGTTCCAGGAAATTCCAATATTTAAAGTGAATGAAAAAGATGTTGAAAGTGAGATAAGTGTGAGGTTGTATGACTACATGTGCTAATAAAAGAAAATGGCATTTTCTTATAAAAGTATTCTTTAAATGTAATTGGATTTCTTTGACAAAGATGGTGAAGAATTGCTAACCAGAAAAAATAGTTAGAAAAGGTACTGAATAAGTGTTAGTAGCTTAATTATTGAAAAGTTGGTGTGTATAACTTAATAATATATTTGGAAGATTAACACTAGTGAAATTGATAGAAAAGACAAGTTTGGAAACTAAAGGGTAAAATGGTAATTCTACATAACGTGGAATATTTTTATGGAATAAAAATATTAAAAAGGATAATACATAAATTAGTCCAAATTGAGCATGATTTCAGAATAAAAACAATGCTAAAGCATAAAAGGCCTGAATTGATAATTTTTGAAAGTATAACACGAATTGAGGTGAAACTCCGGGTTTTGGCTTCGACCGGGGAAAAGAAAAAAGTGAAAAAATGTGTACATTTGAAAAGTGTTACAACATATTAATAAGACCACGGATGACATTGGGATAATTATGGAGGGCCCAGACTCTTGGGGTGAACGACCCAAAATTACTGGCCAGAGCATATGGTGGCTTCGCTAGCAGTGTGGAGCCCGTTAAGTACTTGATTATTTGAATATTCCAAAAAAAAAGATAAAGAAATATGGAACATGTCAAGAAATGGTTTTGTGTGGTAGAAATGATTAAAGACAACCTAACTTTAATGAATTAATAAATATTTCGGTATAGGTTAAAGTGGACAAGAAATGTGTAAAGGATAGTGGTTAAATAGTTCGTTAAGTAACCTAAGAGGTTTAACCCATAATTAACACAATGGTGTGTATGTGAAAGGTTTTTCAAGGATAAATAAGTATTTTCTAACACAGTGTTCGCGCGTGTTGAAAGGGGTACTAACATGAATTGGTTTAAATGAATTGGAAAATTACGATAAAGAAATTAATTTTAGTTAGACAAAGTACAGTTATTTCAAGTATTTAACCGAATATATTAAATAAATGGATAAATGTCAATTTAAGGAAGAAGAAATTATTTTATGTGATTAAGGTTAATTAATGAGGTTAAATCCCAATTTTAGAATACAAACGGTTTCATGCATCTCTCTCTCTCTCTCTCTCTCTCTATATATATATATATATATATATATATATATATATATATATATATATATATATATATATATATATATATATGTGTGTGTGTGTGTGTGTGGTTGTTTCATGTACACATAGATATAACGCCTTAGGGTCTTCTTTCCGCCGTTCGATTCTATACTGCATTTTGTATATTTTTCACTGAGCATTCGGCTCACTGCCTCATATTTGTTACGAAATGTTTGGTGCGATTTCGTATTTTGAGAGCGTTATATAGGTAATCACTCTCTTTATATTTACGTTAGTAGCTCTGTATGCTTGGATTCCGGGGATGCTTTCAACGAGTCCTTTACGTAGCTTGATTTGAAATGAAAATCGTATGTTAAACAAATAAAATGTTAATTAAATAAAATCGGACTAGCAATATTATGTAGATTATTTCATTGCATTTCACACCTAACGCTCGGGTGGGATCGGATTGACCATGGGTAACCCATAAATCCGAGTCGAGGCGTTATAATAACAAACTAAAGATAACTCCACAGAATATACACACATAACCACAAAATTTTAAAAGGAACACTCATTGCAAAGACAAAAGAACACTAACCCCCCAAAGTGGACAAGTTCCAAGATTAATATATAATTGAAAAGCATATTTCATTAAGAATGGTGGACACACTTGCCCAAGAAGAAGGGAAAAATTGATATTTTCCAAAGCCTCTCCTTCTTTATCTTCTCCTTGAAAATCCTCGAATCATCAATCCATATGATCCATATATCCTACCACCTTAGTGCAAAAGCCATCACAATTAGTCTAATTTCTAATAATCTCAATAAGTTTCAATACATGATGTGAAATTCCACAGGTCTTTTATTATGAATACAAACCGATACGAAATTGAGAATAATATACACATGTATGACTATTTAAGAATTGAAGAACTTAACAGTCTTAGGTTTTTAGACACGTTCATTTTCAATATGTTTTACTTTTACCCAAAAAAAATTCTTAAGTAATTTCATGGCTGAGGGGTGAGAATTGTACCTACCAACAACATCCTCAATATAATTTTTTATGATTGTTTTCATGGCAAAATCTTGAGATGGGAGAGAATGAAAGATTGGTTAGTAGGCTACTAGCATTTGGTAAAAAAATGGCAACTTCCTAAATCTAATTTGTCCTCCTATTTTAATTAAAATCTTAGTTTTTCTCTCGTTTATCTCTCTTCGGTACTGCTCTTGTGATCCGTCTAATACGATCCATCTTCAGTTCCCCTTTCTTCCCTTATCTTTCCATTTGTTTTCCTTATTTTTCCTTTCCCTCACTTGCCTTCCTTCTATATTTAATCTTACCTTCATTTAATATAACTGTATAAAAACGGTGTCTCCAAAGAGGAGATGGACACATAAAAGTTAATAATCCCTTTTCTCCAACCATTAATTTCTATATACACTTGGATCGTCAGTTTCGTCAATTTTCTAATTGGAGTGAGCTATCCATATGGGATATTTATTCCTATAAACTGATGAGTAATTAACTTTTTTCCTTCGAACCATTTTATCTCCTCCTCCCTCAATCATTTACTCGTCACGTTGATATTGTAACCCATTAGCTGTACCTCCTCACAAAGACATCAAATTCCACTAAGAACTCAGATGATTTATAATGAAGAAAGTGTGGTAATTTCTCTCATATATTGTTTTTTTAACTTAACAACCAAACTCACAGATTTTTTTCGTATGTTACTTCCTCACATTTCTGTCATTTATGTGTATTGGTGTTATTAATGGTTTAAATATTATTTTGACTATTTTTTGTAGAGCTTAATACTTCTCTCTTTTGGTGGACTTGGTAATTTATTTGTTTTATAGTATACTATGTTGAGTTCCTTATTATATCGCACATAACATATGGTACTTGATAAAATTCCCTAAAGAAAATTTTAAAAGATTTTCTTTTGAAATACCCAAGATAAATTTAACACATATAAACTTAAACATGACAAAAGTAAGTTATCCATCAGATTTGGTGTTAGTGTATTTGATTTGTAATTTTTCCATTTTTCGTTAGTTGTTTGATTTGATATTATATTTGAATACAGGAACTATTTATTTAAATATCAAAGTAAAGACACAAAGTAATGTTTGTTGTAATTCCATTTTCAAATTGGTATAACCGGAAAAGAGAATGGCCTTTTTAGGAGTTTCCAAACAATAAATGTTGTTTAGTATGATGATGAGTAATAGATTTTATATATATTAGATATGTGGCAAGTGTATCCATGGAGAGCAATTTTTCTGATATGCATGGACATATAAATATATTGACTCTTCTAATGGTTAGATTAAAGTTATGAAAAAATCTCTACAAATAGTCAACGCATCGCGCGGGCTAAAATCTAGTATATAAAAATATGGTGTCTCCAATATTACGTTTGCTAAGTGGATTCAATATTAATATGAAATTAAGGAAAATTCCCTTCATCTTCAACATTCTCTCTCTCTCTCACACACACACACACACACACACACACACACACACACACACATTACACTCATTTAATCTTTCTTTCTCTTTAAATTTTCCAATTAGGGTTGACACTAGATTCATTACATTTTAAGTATTCTATATTGTACATGTCTGTATATTGGGTTTCATATAATTATTTTTTAGACTTAAAATTTCAAAACATTCTCAATGATAAATACAATTTGTATTTCTATATATTCTTTTGTTTTGCATTATCTAAGAGTTTTTAAATTCATATTATATTTTTAACATTAATATTTATGTTGAATATTTAATGATGAAATTTTCACAGGTTTGTAAATGATAAGGGTTAGATTTCTCATGCAATATGTTTTTTGAAAAATTAGTTTTATTATTCTTAAAACTAAGCTTTGTTTAAAAGTAATTATTTGTATATATTTATATTCATACTAGATTTTATAAAAACAAAGTCATACAACATGTTACATATATAAAGATTTTTAAAATTCTCGCTCATCACGTGGGGACTAAAATCTAATCATTTCCACTGCGAATACTCGATTATAAAAAAATAGGAAGAGCTGAACAATTGAACCTCATAATTCATTTTGGCCTTGCCATCAACTGAACAAAATGTTAAAACAATTGGTGACATGATAATCAGGATGTCATCTTTTCAGAAAAGTAATGTAAGGAGTAGTCTAGGAAATTTATAAATAGGACGCTAACAACATAAATTATACAAAACCTCACCATAAAATATTATACTCACATGACATAAACAATAAAGGAAATCGAATATTAACCGAGGCTTTTAATGAATGATCTCAAGTAGTCACCACAAAATTTAAGCTTTCCCATATTGCTTCTATTTCCCTCCCTTAATAATAAAATATTATCCCGTTCCTTTCATTCATAAACATCAAAGCATAGTCATCACGACGCATCTCCACATATATCTCATCTTCTCCTTGTCACCATGTATAATCATTCTCTATATCAAACATGTGTTACACTTTCCTTGGGATAGATTCACATATTTCAAATTGAATATTTATAAATAAAATTATTTAGAAATAATTTTATAAATGAAAGATCTGAGTTTAGAAATACAACCTCAATGAATTAATCAGTGGTAATAAAAAAACAAAAATAATAAGGGGAGATTGTAGAAGATTGAAAATTATAATCATCTACCTTAAATTAAACACATGATACAATGTAGGTTTCAAAACAGAGCCAATGATCACTTATCACACATCTAAGAAGCAATGTGAGGGAAGAAATTAAAATCATCACTTGGGCGTTTTACCAAACACCCAGCGTACAACTAAAAATAGAAAAAGATTTTTTTTTATTAGAACTCAACATTTGATCTATAATTTTACCCCCAAACCTATAGGAACCGAGTGTTTCCTATATCCATGGGTTTAGTTGGATTGGTTTCTCTCTCTGGCTGTTTGGTTCTTATTTCAGAAATCGTGGAACCGAGTGGTTCGGTTCTAGTTGTTCTAAGAATAATAAAATAAATAACTTACCCGAGACCTAATAACTAGGGTGTTTTTATATCCACCCAATATTTTTTTCTAACACCCCCGATACTAAGGTTGCACTTGTTTTTTCATCTGAATCCGAAATCTGAAGACTAAATTTGAAGTCTGAAATATGAATTGAAAAATATGTTTGTTTTTATGTCTGAATGTGCCTCTGAATGAATGCATTTAGACTCATTCAGACTTCAGATGTAATTCTATCTCTCAATTATTAAGAGTCAAATATAGTCGTTAGCCTCTTAATCATTTACAAAAACAAATATTTTTTTGTACCTCTTAAGTCTGAATGGTTCAAATTCAAACTTAAGAGGTAAAAACAAACTACACGTAACATTATCTAGTTTGAGATACTTTCAGTGTTAAACCTGATATGGCCACCCCATTGCAATATAAAGTGACTAAAAACCAGAACCCTTTAGTCAACAAAATCTTGCGACTCTGTTGGGAATGTTTTGTAAATTATAAACTATTACACAAAAAGAAAGAAACATTAATCATGAATTCCTTTGGGCCTTTGTCATAACCTCTATTATGTTTATTGCATAAAGAAGAAAAAAGAACGAAGAAAATGGAACAAAAAGCAAATGAGCAATAAAAATAATGAAATGGTATTATCGGTAGGTTTGAGAGAAAGAAAGGAGGAGAGTAGAACAAAAGGGAGATGAAAGAAATCAAAGAAGAGAAAAGAAACAAAATAAAAATAGGAGAAGTGTGTTCCTGTTACATGTGTGTATGTGTGTGTGTGGATGAAAATAGAAATAACATTCATAGAAGATAAGAGAGAGAAATTTTCCAATTTTGTTTTTTATTTAGCTACCCTGTGGGGTGGGGGTGGGGGTGGATAAACCCGAAGTCATCCCAATAATAGGAATTTAATAAAAATGGGGTGAATTAGTAGGATGAAATAAAAACACCCAATAACTATTTGACCTTACAATGGGTATCTAGTTCATGTTAAAGATGCACTTGAAATGTTTATAAGTTGACATCGTATAATATTGCAACTATTTTCTGTCATTTATCACATGTTTCTTCAAATTAGTGATGATCATTTTGTCATTTTCTGTATAATACTCTTTTGTAAATGTTAATTATATGAATTACATTTTAGCATTAAAAAAATTGATCTATTTGATGATCGTGCTGAACCAACCAAGGGAGTGATGTGTTGGCTTCGTTCCATAAAAGTTTTACTTCTGTGATTACAAAATCACGATGTCTAAGGAAATCTCATGATTTTTTTTATGTTATATGGTTTAATTATACCTCATTTATTGTGAGTAACTCTTAGGGGTGGATGTTTCTTTGCTAGTGAAAGAGGGTAATAATTTGTTTAATGTTAGTTTCTTAAATTTTCCATGTCTCACATGCTGCAATTTGGATATGATTAGGTTCTAAAGGATTTGGTATAAATGGGATATTGATGTCTTTACACATTTATAAGGTCTAAAACAGTAAAATTTTCTAAAAGGGGTCTTGAGAAAGAAAAGGAGGGTGGTAATAAAAACATCCCTAAAAAATTGATGGATTTGAGGATTCGAGCTGAACCGACCAAGGGAGTGATGTGTTGGGTTGGCTTCGTTCCATATAGGTTTGGTTTTAGTCTTGTGATTACAAAATCATGAAATTGATCAATATTTATTCTGGCTACAATTTAAACATGAAATCAAATCTAACCAATCCATGAACAATCGACTTTCAAGGTAACTTTTAATTCTATTGTTTCTAAATACTTATCGAATCAACAATCGACAATCAACAAAGCTTTATTGAGGAGGCATTTATTAAGTTATTTCAATAGGTAACGGTAATACCAAATGACACTCAAACAGATATGTTGAGAACCAAGGGTCGTTGAGAAGAGTTATTTAACAATGCCACCTTAAACCTCTTTGCTTTGGAACCCTTCACCCCGTTTTGACAGGAAATCCTCACATCATAATCCCCATGAAAAAGTGAAGCCTAAAAAAAACCCATATCATCCGTAGTAGCTGCAAGGTCTTTGTGGGTCCAGTCATAGATGAAGTTGTCTACCACATTCCCAGGTGGCAAGTTTATGAAGTTGTCATCAGTTAAACACATACGCCAATAGTTTTTTGGCTTCCATGATGCCCACATTACTATTCTATTCACAGATGGGTGTGAATGTGTCTCCGTTATTATCTCCCTCAAATACATTACCTGTCCAAATAATTGAAAAATAAATAATTAAATAAAATAAGAGTGTGCAAAGTTAGGTGGTAGATTATAAGTGATTAAGAAGTGATGTATAGAACCTTAAAAGTGATAAATAATGAATGATAACACAAACACAAATTTAAAGTTTAAAGATAATTACTGTGTTGGGGCTGTTCGTTACATCTAATTCGGAAATCCAAATGGGCAATCCCAATGAAGCCAGATCGTCTAAAGCAACTCTCATGTAGGGCAGGTTCAGATTTTTAAAATGGCCCTTTAAACCAATGCCCAATGGTCCATCATAACCAAACCTACGAATACTTTTAATCTTCTCACGGTACTTCACCGTCGTACCATATTCATCGTGTGCATCTTCAATCGTATTGTACTCATTTAGGAACAGGGGCACTTTACTATCAATAAGGTGAGCCTCCTGGTAAAAACTAGCTAAAGCTTTGCTTCCAAGCTTACTTTCAATAAAAGAGTGATGTACATTTTCATTGTCCACATCCCATGAAATAACTTGGCCTTTGTATCGTGTCAGTATTGATTTTATCCGTTTTTTAGCAGCTACTGATAGTTGAATTGGCGAGAGAGATTCTACCCATTTGGGATCGTGTTTCACGTCGGCTCAGAAGATTGTATGTCCTCGAACCCCAATTCCTTTGGTTTTGGCGAACTGAAGCATCGCGTTAGCATCCGGGTAATGCTCTTGGCTAGGGCGAGGTTCATTGTTGGCCCACTTCTTTTCATTCTCAAATGTTGTAACCTTGTAAAATAATGACAAACCAATTAATATAAAAGTTGCATCAATTGAAATGAACATGTTTAGCATAATGTTACCAAAGTCGAATTTTGGTACCTGGAATCTTGAGGTAAACCAGTTTTGATAGGCTTTGTTATTTAGGATGAAGATATTCATGACATTGCCAAAGAGGAATTTGGGTTTGCGTTGCTTGATGGAGAGTTTTTCATTTGCTAGCGGGTTTCCTTGTGCATCAATAACTTGTAATTTCACATTCCTCTTCCGATTATACAAAATATTTGTTCATCACTCGATAAAAAAACATTTGGAAGATTTTTTTTTATCTTTATAAGTGAATTAAAAGTTGTAATAATTCTTTTTCTTTCAAAAAAATGTCAATACAATATACAACACCTTATGAGATGTTTAATAATGAATATTGTTCCACTTTAAGATTTTAGATAAATTGTTGACTGATTGTTCAAAGAAAAATACAAACAGCAGAGGAAAAAATAAAGTACAAACATGGTGACATATGAATGAAGTATAAACAGGTTTTCATCTATATTAAAGATTGCAGTGAAACTTGTACCTTAGATGATGACTTTTAAGAAGAACAAGAAAGCAAATGACAGAACAAAACACATAAGATGCAAGGGATGACAGAATCAAGAAGACTAAAAAATGCGGTAAAAAATTATTTAACATTGAGCCCATAACCAAAATGGAAAACTTACTTAAAATCAATTAATTTCAAAACTAATTGTAGTTTCACGCTCATACCTTAGTGTCACACGTGGTGCTGTCCATACAAAACTAAACACCTGACTGATTACACTCTCATTATGATTTACGATAACGATAACGATAATGGGGTAGTCCCATGTTAATAAATAGTACCATGTGTGGATGGCACCACGTGTCCTTGCTCAAAGCACACAAGGGCACGACATGTATGTGATACCTATTTCAGATGTTTCTCACTATACATAATATGTGATGTCCTCTACACATGATACTACTTTTTATATTTATGACTTTTTTGTTGTAATATCATCACCAGTGCTAATTGACCATTTCACTCATAAAGTAACTAGGTTTGTCACTCACTCTAAAAGTCACTGCTCTAGACCTAATGCCACTACAATATTTGCTATTTATTGATTTTTTTTTTCTAAAATAAAATTATCTATTTTCAAGTTGTTAAACGTCATTTCTTCATAAGCCTGTGCATTATTACAAGTCTATTATTATTATTACAATTTTAATTATTTCAATTTTTGTATTCTATTCAGAGCATATTGTAAGCTGATTGAGATTTAGTTTTACAACCCCCACCGTTTTGTTAAAAATCTTTGTTAACAAAGTAAGGGCCTTCAAATTATTTTAATAAAATATAAGAGAGATTAATCCAATTTTACCTTCTCAACGCATTGAATTTGATGGGATCTCCACTCTTCTTCAGTGAATGGCTGTAATGAGATGCTATTAGCCCATAAGTCCACTGTAGAATTCAAGGTCTGAAACACATTACACCCATAAAATGCAATGGTTGTCAGGGTGGTATCCGTTATAAATATAAATAAATAAATAAATACTCAACAAAGGTTTTTAAAATTATTCATCTCTCACTAATGAGAAATGTACAGTTTTTTTTAATAGTAAAGTCATAATATTAATATCTAAACAGTGGAAACATAAGCATACCTTAAAGTATATGTCAGCTGGACCTGAGACATTAATGGTTAAGCCACCCTTAAGCATGGACCAACAATCAGACCGTGGATATGCCTAACCAACAACACTGTCTCCCGCGAGTGTTCTGAGCATGGCAGCTACCTCAGCTTTTCCATATCCAACTTGTAACCAAGCTACAAGAAACACAAACCATATAATTACCTAACTCATTTTTATTTTAAAATTCAAAATCGTGATCGATATATGTTCCTTTGCTTAATAATCTAGCCTAGATCAAACTTTAAATGACCCGAGCTTGAGCTGTTTATGAACAACTCAATTAGTTTACAATTCAAAATTTTGACCTAACAGGTAAGGGAAAACATAAGGCACCAGAAAAGGTGTAGAGTTCATCCTCCTTCAAATGTAAATTCTGCGAAAATGAAGCATCCGGTTGCCATCTTTTACTAGAAACAATGAACTTGTTTTCCCCTTTAGATACTCTCATCTCAATCTTTGAACTTCCAAAGTTGTTCCACCCCTTTAATCCATCGTTAAACTCCGGGTTCACTACTATTCCTCCATTATATTGAGGTACGAGAGGGTTAGCCAAACACTGCATAAATGATAATTAACATATTCTTATTTTAAGGATAAAAGAAAAACTTGTAGATATAAGGATAGATTTATACATTGATTAACTCATGGATAATGTTGCATATATATATATAAGAACAACCATTTAAAACACAATTTATGTAAAGAAACAAAGTTTAAAACTCCAATTTTTTGGAAATTACTTTATAAAAATACAACTTTTATATATAATAAAATAATTTATACTTATGTTTATAAAAAAATAACTTTTGTAAAAAATCGTTTTTATAGAAAAAAAGAGCTAAAACAATAGTTTTTATAAAAAAATAATATTTTATTTATATTTTCATAAAAAAGAGTGTTGTTTTGAAAAATAATTTATATTTATAAAATAATTTTGTAAAAAGATAATATACATATGTATTATTTTTTTAAGAAAAAGGTGAAAAGAGTATTTTTATAAAAATTATATAGATATAGATATATAGATATTAGATAACAACAGAAAATCATTGCTTAATTGCCTTTCTACCATGATTTTCCCATCAAATGCAAAATTTCCATAATATCTTTCCTTCACGCCATGGTATTAGTACCGAAATAAAAATAATAAATACAAATACATTATAAACATTAAACATCATATTTTAGAGTTAGGTTGCACACAAAAGAAAAAATAGAATATGTAAAACAGGGGATACCTAAATATGGATATTTTTTAGGGCCAAGTAATGAGAATGGCATAACATGTTTACTTTTGGGATAATTAATATATATTAAGTATGCCTCAAGGATTATAATAAAGGGGTTGAGGAGTTATTTCCACATGTCCAACAGTAAGTAGGAAGACAATAATTAATATTTTTAGGTCACCTTTGAAATATAGGATTTTTCTTACTTTATTTACAATATTTTTTATGAAGATTAAACTTTGAATAGTGTAACTAATATCATACAAAATACTTTATATAAAAGGATAATAAAAATATGGTTTAAATAAATAAATAGTTCTATAGCCAACTATTGAAGGAACAATTGTGTTACATGTTTCAAGGTTGGTATTGATAAATTGATTAGCAAAAAGCTTTACATCATGGTATTTCAAAGGTGAAGAGAGAGAACCCAAGATATATGTTTACTCACTGCTATGATTAAAAGTATAAAAACATTAAGAAATAAAGGACTTAAAAAAACCAATGCCAATGAATTAACGAAAGGAGAGAAACTGTAGAACGCACCTCGGGGGGAGATATGTTGGGGTTTGTGTGAGAGAGAAAGGTTGAAAGAAAGTGTGATTTTACTTTTGTGAAGTGGGTCTTCAAAATGGAAAAAACTTTCAAATATATAAGAACTAAGCTCAAAACGTGAACTTCAGAGTTGTACTTACAACCTTTTGTCATTCCTTTGATTTGATGACTTTTGAGTTTTCGGGTATATATAATAGGACACGTGGAGCAACACTACCTTAGAGATAAAGAAAATGAACAGGCGGATCAAAGAAGTCTATACAGATAAAAAAAAAGAGACCTAAGAAGGACGAAAGAGGAAGCCGAGAAGAGGCAGCTATAATCAACCCTTTATTTCATAAAACAAACGTAGGTGTATTATTATTGTGACAAAAAATCTTGGTAACCTAAATTTGGTTTTGGTTAATCTTTATAATCAAGACCGATCGAATTCTCTATGGATACATGAACCTTGTTTATTGAGTCTCTTCAAATATCAATTAAAAAAGTGAGCCCATGAGGAGTGTGGTGACAATTATTATTCAACACAAATAGATAAGAGAAGCGCAATCACCAAGCAGAATAAAGAGGACAAAATGTCAATCACACAACATGAGATGTACGTGGTTCAGCAAGAATGCCTACATCCACGGTGGTGCAGTCAATATTATTTCTATATACTCCGGGGAGTGATTACAGAGAATACAGTACGTGTCTTATGCCCCAGACCTAGGGTTTATTGTATACATGTTTATTTTCAGGGAGTGGGGGTGTTGGACTCCCCCACGTTCTCCATTTTCTCCTAGAACACCTCTTTACGAGAACATGGGAGAAGACTAAGTCATAACTGAATTAAATTAAGGTGCGCCGAGCTTGGACTTTGGGCCGTTTTAATTAGGCTACTCGTCCGGGCCCGCAATGCCAAATCCGGGTACCCACAATTGCCCCTAAATTTGTTGGGCTACAATTTGGGCTCAATAAAATTTAAATGATTAGCCATAATGACTTTTTTGCATATCATGCAACTCTTCCCAAAGTTTGAGGACTGATTTAGGTGGCACTTGCTTCGTGTTCTGTGCACTATGATTAGTAACATTCAAAAGCTATTCTAAGCAGTCATTTCATAATCGCCGTTTCAAGCTTCTTAGTACTCTTCCATTTTCTGCGAGTTCTAGCGATTTGCATTCTCTTCTCCAGGTCTTTATTCTTTTTCGCTTTCGATCTCCTTCGTCATTTGGGCTTGTAATTCTTCACCGTTCAAGTCAAACTTCCATCTTGTAAGTCTCATGTGCCTCCTCTTTTGTGTTTTTTCTTTGAATTTGTAGTTTTATGGCTTACAAATGGCAAAGATTGGTAATAGATCGGTGTCTGAGTTTAGGAAGTTTTACAATATCCCAGAGTGGGTGGAGATTGAGTGCGCCTCTCCCCCTAGAAATGTTAGAGAGATAGAGGGTGCCCATTAGATTCACGTCTTGTTGCTTTCCCAAGGGGGGCTTACTTTTCCTCCAAACAATCTATTCTTGCACTTCTTCGGTTATTTCAATATTGTTCCTGCACAGTGTTCTCCTAATGTATGGAAGATAATCAATGGCGTCCATAGAATAAATCAGCTCCATGGCACCAAATTAGTGCTTGTCGAAGTTTTCTTTTGATATTCCTTTTCTCAAACTAGTTCTGGTGTTCTCTATCTCAAAGCCAGGAGTCCTGACAGGGTATTGGTAGTAAACCTACCTGATTCCCGCAAGGACTATTGGCAAGACGACTTTCTTGCTAGAAATTGGCAATTTTCCCCCCAGACTGAGGGGTCGAGGTCTGATAGGTTCACTATTCCCTTTTATGGGGAAGAGTATATAGGTAGTCTTTGCTCCGTTCTTTCAATTTCTTTATTAATGTGTGATCTTTCTGACTCTTTCTTGTTTTTTCTTCAGCGAGGTCGAAGAACTTGGAATCTGCTCTCAACGATGTTTGTCTTTCTGAGTTGGTCAAAGCTTGGAATATCAGGGAGCCCCTGGCTGACGAAGAGCATCCCCGATCTATTGCTTTCTTGCTTGAGTACAAAAACGTCAGTTCTAGCTTTATAACGAGGCCGGTAGATATCATTCCCGAGTTTGATACCTCTGAAGAGACTGCTGCTGATTATATTCAGTTAGACGAGGAGGAGAGCAGTTCTGAGAGTGATATCGTAGGCGGTGCTGAGGCAAGGGGAGCTCCAGTGGTGATAGTTCTTCTGATTCAAAAGAGGTTTTTGAAGCCCGAGAACCTTCGAGCACGTCCAGCAGCTCAAGCGAGGAAATGGTTCCTCCAAGGAAAAATTTGATTCGGGATGACGATGATGATGATCATGTGCTCCTCGCTCAGAGATCGAAGAAGCAGAAGTCCAGTACTGGGGCTGTTGCCACTGGTTCTCGGTCTACTGCTCAGGAGTAGGAAAATAAGAGGAAAGAAGAAGAACGGATGAGAGAGAGATAGCGAAAAAAGGAGGAGGAAAGAAGGAAGATAGAAGAGAAGAAGAGAATGGAGGAGAAGAATAGAATGTAGAAGGAGAAGGAGAGGGAGGAATAGAGGAGAGAAATGTAATCGATGACGAAGGATGGGCAGGCCTTAGTCCCTGTGTCCGCATTGCCCGAGGGGGACTCAGTTGCCATTTCTCCTTAACTGGCCCCTGCGCTGCTTAAGAGGGCAGTCCTTCCTGCAGATAACCAAAGGGTAACGGGGTCTGATCAATTGGCTCTGCAAGCTAGTCAGAGACTATGCTTGCTAAGACCTTTTCCTTTCTCTAATGCTTTGATAAATTTTAGATGTTCCTTCTTCTAATATCTTCTTTTACTTGTAGTTTGTGACTGACTTTGTCGTGCTCTATTGCTCTCGCGATGAGTTGGTGAAGAAAAATGGTGAGCTGGAGTAGCAGAATACTGCCTTAAAGCTAAAGGGTACAGAGCTCGAGGCTGGTTTGAAGGTCGCTGATGTTGCTTAGGATGATTTCGATCTGGATCTTGTTAATGCCAATCGAAAGAGGGATGCGGTGACCAAAGAACTGAATGAGTTACGACAAGCCTACGATCTGGTCTGCTCGAGCAAGCTGGCTGTCGTCGAGGAGAACAAAGTGCTAACTGAGGAGCTGAAGAAGAAGGAGTCTGAGGCAGCCACCGCCAAGGAAGACTCATATAACTCTGGGTGGGTTACTGCATACGAAGATGCCAAGGTTCAGATAGGCTACATTAGCCATCTGAATTTTAAGAAGGGCTGGAATAAGGCCCTCTTAGCTATCGGAGTGGCTATTGCATCTCCTCTGTTCGATGAGCACGACTCGGGCCCAAAACTAATTGTGGATGAAGCCCCTTCCCTAGCCATTAGAAGTGTTGATCTTGCCCCCTAGACAGTTCCTGCTGATGCCCCTCCTGCTCAGGTGACAGAGGTTATCCCTGCTAAGGGAGGTGTTTCTACAGCCGTTGACAAGGGGAAGCAGCCAACCTCTTCTGGGCAGCCTCAGGTTGCTAGCTAATTTACCCTCGGGTTAGCTCTTGTATTTTATTTATTTGTAATTTTCCCTTTGACCCTTTAATGTATTCTGATCCTCTTCGTATTAATGAAATGAGAAGGTTTTTCATTCCCTTAGTGTACTGAATGATTCTGTCTTTCATTGCTCTTTTATTGCTTGTAGTCGATTGATGTTGATGATTATATACCAACCACTTCTCAATTGGGAAGAATTCTTGGACCTGATGTAAGCTCTGAAGTTTGTCATACCTTTGTGAGGATTTGCAAATCATTGCGATTAAGGAATAAGCATTTCATAGAGCAGACTGAGCTCGTCATTAAACTGAAAGACAGGGTCCAAGAGATGGAGGAAGTTGGTGCCTCAGTCCAAGAAGAGGTGAATACACTGAGAGCAAAGCTTCTAGATGCTTCTGAGATCAACTAGGTTGGGGAAATTCTTCAGCAAGAGAATGAGGCTTTGAGGAGAGAGGTCTCATGACTTAGGGAGCATGCGCCGAGCATCGCTCCTGCAATATTACGAGGTTCCTCCTCATCGCGAGCTAGAACTGGCCCGAGCGATGTTCCTCCGATGCTGTGAGGCTCGGCCCTGCCAGTTGTTCCGCGAGCCAGTAGGAGCACAAGGAGTTCAGTTAGGGAAATGAAAGAGCTTCGATGTGATGTCCAACGAGCATACATGATTGCTGTTGGGCTTCAAAGGGACGTCACTCATTTGAGGCATTTGTTTAAGAAAAGACCTCGGCGAGTATGGGCCGACGGTTATGACCAGGGTTGGCTAGATTCTCCAATGAGGCTGACAGAGTTTGAAGAGCTTGCCTTCATCAGGGGGTGGTTGAGTGCCTTGAGGGAGCTACAAGTCCCGAGGAACTCAATGCTCTGGTATCGTCATGAGATTTATTCTTCCACCCTGATGCCTAACCCCTTCCGAAGAGATGATCAATGGATCCCCATCGATGCCATCCCTCAGCAGTTACTGGAGTCGAATGCGAATGAAGTCGAGGAGGATCTAGTCCCTCATCCTGACAACATTCGAAGAGCTCAAGTGGCTGATTATCTCGTTCAGAGGCCTCGACCTCATTAAGATTTTGCCGGTAGTAACCCTGTATATATATGCAATAAAGCGATGTAATTTTCATGTTTTGGGCGAGCTCACCGACTAAACATGTATTGTATTTGTTGTAAATGTGATGATCTAATATATAATTTATGTTTTGGGTGAATTTGCTGACTAAACAAGTGTCTTATATTTTCTATATTTTTTAGACGTTGCTCAATAATCTTGAGCCTCTCTTGGCTGACTAGATTTATAAGTTTGCATTATTGAGTAAGTGTCCCTCCAGTCCAGTATGCTAACGAGATACCATTCTGCCCCACTTTACATTTTAGGTTGTGTCGTCACACTCCCTTAGGCCTAAGTGTGGCAATTGGCGAGGACATACCTGGTGTTGATGTTCTATCCGATCAGGATTTTATTCAACCAAACATTATTTCGTGACCAATTTTGTCTTGGCCATATTGCCTAAGGATCTCCTGTAGGGCTTCATATATTTCCAGGGGCAATGCTAAGAGGTTTTTCGTATTTCACAATGAAAACCCGAGGAGGGTGATTTCCCTGCTATAGTGTAATGGTAAAAAGTGCTTATCACTTGAAAAGGGCGTGTGAGTTATAAAGTTCATATATTAGTTACCAGACACTTCGTAGAATGCAACTGCCAAACAACTTTTATTAATGATAAGGAAATGAACTTCCAGTTTCATAACTAAAGATAACAAGAAGAATCTAGAAATAGAATTTCTTAAGATTGGCTGCATTCCATGCTCGAGGTATCTCTCTGCCTTCCAGCGTTTCCAAGTGATAGGCTCCCTGCAGATCATCTCTTGTTATTTTGAATGGTCCTTCCCAATTTGTCCCTAGCTTGCCATCTGATGGTTTTACTGCGTTGCCCAGGAATTTCCTTAGAACATAGTCCCCAACTCGGAATGCCCTTGGATTGACCTTCTTGGTATAGTGCCTTGCGAGCTATTGCTGATAGCTCACTAGTTTTAATAGGGCTAGCTCTCGGCGTTCATCGGCTAGGTCGAGCTCAGCGAGCAGCGCTGCATCATTATGGCCCTGGTCGATAAGGCTGGACCTCATTATTGGCAAGCCTGCTTCTAGTGGGATGACTGCTTCCATTCCATACGTCAATGAGAATGGGGTTTCTCTGTCGCTCGTCATAGAGTAGTACGGTTAGCCCATAGAATATGTGGTAGCTCATTTACCCATGCGCCTTTGGCTCGCTCTAATCGTTTCTTTAATCCATCAATCACCATTTTATTGGAAGCCTCAGCTTGGCCATTGCTCTGGGGATAGGCCTCCTAGCTGAAATGGTGTCTGATTCCATGCTCATCATAGAAACTCTGAAAGGAGCCGCTTTCAAATTGCGTTCCATTACCAGTGATGATGGTTCTAGGGATGCCAAAATGGGTGATTATATTCCTCCATATGAATCTTATCATATCCGCATCTCGAATATTCGCTAGGGGTTCCACCTCGATCCATTTTAGTGAAATAGTCAGTTACGACCAACAGATACTTACGATTGCCGACGTCGGTAGGAAGTGGTCCCACAATGTCCATTCCCCATTGGGCGAATGGCCATGGGCTGGAAAGTGATTTTAGGTTGCTATCAGGTTGATGGACCATAGGAGCATGAAGTTGGCATTTCTCGCACTTACAAACATATACCGTAGAGTCCCTTTGCATGTATGGCCACCAATAGCCTTCCTTCATTGCTCACAAAGCCAGGGACCTTCCTCCAATATGGCCTCCACAGATTTCCTCATGAAGTTCATGTAGAACTTGCTCGACATCCCTCGGGTGAACACATTGAAGGTAGAGACAGGAGAATGATATCTTAAATAGCTTGCCCTCTGGAGATAAGTGAAAGCGAGCAGCTTTGACTCTTATCTGGTGAGCGGTCTTCTTATCAGTTGGAAGTGTGTCATCCTTCAAATAGTCCCTTAAAGGATCCATCCAACTGGGTGATGATTCAATTTGGAGCACATGTTCCGCGATTGGTAGTTTATCATCACGGTTAATGCTTGAATGAGCGAGGAAGTCGATGGGGATTGTTCTTTTTAAATTGGAATTGATTACTGAACTCAGGGCTGCTAGGGAATCAGCATGTCTATTCTGCCCTCTAGGAAACTGCTGGACACTAACTTCCTCGAATCTAGCCATTAGCCTTTTAGCTAAGGCGAGGTAGGCTGCCATTCTTTCATCTTTTGTATTGTAGTCTCCACTTATCTGATTGGAGACTAATTGAGAATCGCCGAACACCTGTAAATTCTTTTCCCCCAAAGCGTGTGCCTTTTGGAGGCCGGATAATAAAGCCTCATACTCTGCTTCGTTGTTGGAGGCTGCAAATCTAAGCCTGATTCCTTGTTCGAGGATTATATCTTCTGGAGTAATAAGGATAATGCCTATTCCTTCCCCCTTTGAGTTGAAGGATCCATCAACAAATAATTTCCAGACTCCTTCTGTTGCGTGGTTCTCTCTTTGCTTTTCTGGTTAAGGTTGGTCGAAGGGTTGCTCACCTGTGAATTCGGCTATGAAATCAGCAAAGACCTGCCCCTTGATTGTGTTCCTTAATTTAAATTGGATATCAAATCGTCCAAGCTTGACTGACCATTTAGACAGTCTGCCCGATAAATTCGCCTTCCTCAGGATTGCTTTAAGGGGGTGCAATGTAAGGACGATTATGGTGTGAGATTCGAAGTAGTGCTTCAGCTTTCTTGAAGCCACTACTAGTGCAAAGGCGAGCTTCTCGAGTGGTGGGTACCGCTGTTCGACGTCTAATAAGGTTTTGCTCGCGTAGTAAATGGGGTGCTGGGTTCCCGCTTTCTCGCACATCAATGCATAACTGACAATGTGGTTAGAAACGACGAGGTATAAGTATAAGGAATCTGTTTCTTGTGGTATGACGAGCAATGGTGGTGCGCTAAGGTAAGACTTGAGCTCATCCAATGCTCGCGAGCAATCTTGATTCCATTATACTGCTTTGTTTCCTTTTAGGAGCTGGAAGAATGGTTTGCACTTCTCAGAGGATTTTGAGATAAAACGGTTCAAGGCAGCGAGTATGCCGGTGAGTTTCTGTACGTCCCGAATTGTGCGAGGAGGTTGTATCTTGTTTATAGCATCGATCTAGTCTAGATTAACCTCGATACCTCTCCTACTGACCAAGTACCCAAGAAATTTTCCTGACTGGACACCGAAAGAACACTTGCTTGCGTTAAGTTTCATTCGGTACTTCCTGAGGATTTCGAAGGTTCTTGATAGGTCTGAGAGGTGGTCTTCTTTTTTCTTGATCTTGACGAGCAGATCGTCAATGTAGACCTCCATGGTGTCTCCCATTTGGTCTTTGAACATCTTGGTGACCAATAGCTGGTAGGTTGCCCTGCGTTTTTAAGTCTAAAGGGCATGACCTTGTAATAGTATAACCCAACTGTGGTGATGAATGCTGTCTTATCTTAGTCTGGAGTATACAGAGGGATCTGATGATATCCCGAGTATGCGTCCAGAAAACTCATTCTCTCGCGAGCTGTTGTGGCGTCCACCAGTTGATTAATTTTTGGAAAGGGGGAAACTGTCTTTAGGGCATACTCTGTTAAGGTCAGTGAAGTTGATGCAAACTCTCCATCTCCTATTGCTTTTTGGAACTACTACTGGGTTGGATAACCATTTAGGTAATTAAAATTCTCGTATGGATCCTGTATCCAGAAGTTTTTCAACTTCTTTTTTTACGGCTTTGGCCTTTTTGGGGGCAGTTCGCCGTGCCTTCTGTGTGATAGGTTTGAAATTAGGGTCGACATGCAGCTGATGACAAGCCACACTGGGATCGATTCCAGGTAGCTCATATGGCTCCTACGCAAAAACATCTACGTTGCTTCTCAACAGAATTGTCAATTCCTTTTTCTCTTGATCTGTGAGAGAAGCTCCGATTAAGAAAATCCTATCATTGCTGCTATTTTCGGCTGTAACTTCCTCCAGGTCCTCGACGACCCGTTCAGAGGGGAGGAGCCTGGTCTCCTCCACTCCGGGTCTTCCGTACTTTAACTGCTATTTCAAAGGTGTCAGACCTCCTTGCTCCTCAACTTTTTCTCTGGGTTTGTCGACCTTTTTCTTTGGTCTTGGACGGATGGACGCTATGAAGCACCTTCTTGTCATTGCTTGATCGCCATGGATCTCCATTACTCCTCGCTCGATCATATATTTGAGTTTCTGATGGTAGGTCGAGGAGACTGCCTTCATCGCGTGCAGCCATCCTCTATCGAGGATGGCTTGGTATGGTGAGTCGATGTCAACTACCAAAAACTCAATCATCTTGGAGACATTTCCTGCTCGTACTGGCAGCACGATCTTTCCCAAGGGCATAGTTACTTTTTCAGCGAAGCCAACTAAAAGGACAGTGGCTTCCCTTAGGTCGGCGATGCTTAACTTCAATTTCCTGAATATGTCGAGATACATTACCTCGGATGAGCTTCCTTGGTCGACAAGCAATTTATTGACGTCATAGTTAGCTATCCTGAGAGTAATGATCAAAGCATCATGATGTGGAGTTCTCACTCCCACCAGATCCTCATCTGTGAATACAATATGCTTACTATAGTCGACGTCATCTACTCGTCGACGCTTTCCTGACTGTGTTTTTACTGGATCGATCTGAAAAGCTTGCATTACCGCTGTAAGCTTTTTTACCTCCATTTGAGCTGAATTTCCTTGAATTTGTTTAACATCAGATCCCCATGAATTACTGTGAATTCATGTCCAGCATCGTCTTCGAGCACGTTGTCAGGCCTCGCTTCTCCATTGGCAGTAACTTTCTCTGCCTTCCTCTCCATAAATTCGTTAAAATGCCCGGATTGGGCCAGCTCCTCGAGGTGGGACTTAAGAGCCTTGCAATGCTCGGTCTTGTGTCCTCCCTTTTTATGAAAAGCGCATCTCAGCGCGTTGTTTCTCTTTGAAGGATCTCCTCCCATCTTTTTGGGCCACTTAATAAAGGACTCTTCCTTGATCTTTGCAAGAATCTTGTAGATCGGTTCTTTAAAGACAGTATTGACTGCTTAAAATGCTTTCGACACATCATTCTCACCTCCTTTGTTAGAGCCACTCTTGCCCCTATTCCTTCATCCTTCTTCTGGTTCTCATTTCTGTCACTGCTTTTGGCAGCGAGCTTGGTTCGACCATTTTCTCCAGTGCTGAGGCGAGTAATATCTTCTACCTTGGCATATTTATCGATGCGAGCCATCAGGTCGTCGATGGTCGTGGCCTCTTTATTCGTCAAGGACTGGTACAGGTGGGAGGAGCTGGGTAGCCCAATTTTAAAAGAGGCCACCGCTACCTGCTCTGATCAGTCCTCGACTTCGTTGAATAACTCCCAGTATCTCTTCGCGTAGTCTTGAGGGTTTCTTGAGGTGTCTTTTTTATTGTGAGTGAAGCATCCATCCTTTTGGGATGGGAGTTACTAGTAATGAAGCGGGCTGTAAAGAGCTCTGCCAGGGACTCAAAGCTCCTGATAGACCTGTGGGAGAGCCTTTCGAACCACTTTTGGGCCACATCATGCAAGCTTGAGGGGAATATTCGGCACATCAGTGCGTCTCTATGGCTCCAGAGGGTCATGACCTGCCTATATTTTCTAACGTGATCAATGGGATCAGTTTTACCATCATAAATCTTGAATCTCAAAATAGCAAATTTCTTGGGGGCTTCCTCTTCCTCTATTTCCGTTGAGAAAGGGGAGTTCATCTGAGTTTGGAGTGCTCGCCTAGCGAGCTCTCGGGTTGACCTGGCACCACGATGTGCAGGGTGTTGGTCCATCTCCCTTCGAACCAAATTTCGCATTTTTTCATCGCTGCGAGTTGGGCTCATGTAATGGCAAGCTAATCGCAATTGCTCGAGCAGGTCGTCCTCTGACTCGTTTCCCTAAACCTTTTGGGATCCGCGTCTGGGGCTCCTTCCTTGGCTGTGAGACTTGCTCGCCTGAGGGCTAGGAGTGCGATACGGGCATCTCCTGGTGCCACGATGTATCTCTCTCTCTCTCTCCATTTTTCTAACCTTCTTCTGAGGCGAGCATTCTCAGCCTCATGCTTGTGAGAAAACTCCTTTTTCTCTTGGAGCCTTTCCTCATATGCATCGATTAACCGGGTGATTTGTGTGGACCTCACTGGTCCTTGGCTTTCTTCTGAGGCTGGCCTTTCCAGGCGAGCCCTCTGATCTGAATGCCGAACTTCAGACCTGATTCTGCGAGGAGTAGGTTGTTTCTGGATATCTCCTGCCTGAGGAGAATTACTACTGTGACCAGACATTTCGAACTTATTTGCTGGTGTGGGCTTTATCAGGGAAGATAAACGTTCCCACAGACGGCGCCAATTATGGTGACAATTATTATTCAACACAAATAGATAAGAGAAGCGCAATCACTAAGCAGAATAAAGAGGACAAAATGCCAATCACACAATAGGAGATGTACGTGGTTCAGCAAGAATGCCTACGTCCATGGTGGTGCAGTCAGTATTATTTCTATATACTCCGGGGAGTGATTACAGAGAATACAATGCGTGTCTTATACCCCAGACCTAGGGTTTATTATATACATGTTTATTTTCAGGGAGTGGGGGTGTTGGACTCCCCCACGTTCTCCATCTTCTCCTGGAACACCTCTTTACGAGAACATGGGAGAAGACTAAGTTATAACCGAATTAAATTAAGGTGCGTCGGGCTTGGACTTTGGGCCGTTTTAATTAGGCTACTCGTCCGGGCCCGCAATGCCAAATCCGGGTACCCACAAGGAGTGAATATGGAGTTATGGAGGTGTGAAAATAGTGTATTTATTAGTGTTGCCACATGTCAATCCTCTAACAGGAGACACCAAAATTATATTATGTTAGTAGCATGAACGCCACGCGATGCGTAGACGAATATATATATATATATATATATATATATATATATATATATATATATATATATATATATATATATATATATATAATAAGGAGCAAGTGTTTTTCTACTGTTACATAAGCTAATAACTTAATTAGGGGTCAAGATCTTGCCAACAAGGAAGGAAAGGAACGGTGGAGATTGAAGTGTGTGAATCGAGTTATGTCCTTTTCAGACTTCTCTCAATCACATCCTCTCACTCACGTCCTATCTCACCTGCTTCCTTTTTTATCACTCACTACAAAAAGTCCTAAGACCCCTCTTTCTTTATTTTCTTCACGCAAATGCTCGCTCACAAACTCCATTTTTACCTACTGATTGCAAGGATTCGCACTAATTATTCCTCATCACACTATTTCTCATACCCAACATCAGGCTCTCCCCCCCTCTCTCTCTCTCTCTCTCACACACACACACACAGACACACACACAGTGAGGCGTCTTCTTCACACCAAACCGGCGTTGTATTTTGATTTCACGCAATTTTTGATATGTGGGTTCCCATATGGGTTCTGATTTCACACGGTTTATGTCTCTACTGTATGATTTCACACCTCCACGAACCCCTTCAGAGAACCCCTAAAGCACCATCACAGGTATGATTTTATAGATCTGTTGATTTGTAAGTTCAAATTTTTTGTACAAGTTTCATCGTCTGCTCTAATGAGGTGTATTAGATTGATAATTTTTTTGTTAGAATGCTTAATTTCTAAGCATTCTACGCAGTGTTAATCCTGTGAACGCAGTATCTTTTAGAGTTTTTTGTATTCTTTTTTGGTTGTGGATTCAATTTTTTTACGCATTTGGGGCATTTATTTCTTAGGAGCTCATTTTTTCCTGACTCATTTGATTTACTGTTTGGACGTTCAAAATTTCGATATATGAAATCTGTAATATTCGTACAGTTATGAAATCTGTTCACGAACAGGTATACATCTAGCATTCTCCAAGATCTTTACGACCGAGGCATGAAATCTGTGATTCTCCAAGAGCTTTATGAAATATGGTATGAATCTGCTGATTTATATCCTTTTGGGGGGGGGGGGGGGTAAATCCTTTTTTAGTGGTTCAATCCTTTTTGGGGCTTTATGAAATATGCTCTTATATCAACTCATTCAACTTTTTTTGGGCATGAACAAGACAGTTATAAGAGCATTTGAATAAGTTGATAACAGAGAATATGACTGCAACTTTTTTTTAGAATCTGAATGAATTCTAATGCTCTTATTAGATTTATTTATTTTTTTTTTTTTTGTGGAGTTCATTCTGTGAAGTTGTGGTTTTCGGTTTATTTAACTTTTCTTGGTTGACCTTTGTTTATGTGTTTATAGGCCAAAGAAGTTAAACAAGAAGGTCCAAAAATTTCTTGCAATAGGAACATCCATATATAGGTAATTGAAGCTTTCAGCTTGACTATGATAGCACCTACATATAAATGCAATGTATATGCCTTTAAACTGAATGAGATATTCAATTGGAATAATGTTTATGTTGGTCTGGACTTCCTAGAGGCCTGCCAAGCGGAGTCTTTGAGCAACATCATTCTTTGCAGATTTTTTATGTAGCTACTACCATTAGGAGAAGATGAGTACCTATAATTTAAAAACGCAGACCATAAACTGGTTCCCATCTCACTCCATTAGACCATTAATATAAGCACATCTCATGTTTGAAAAGTTTGGGTCAAAAGTCTTGGCTCCTTATATTTTTTTTCATTGCTGGTGCATGGTTTGGGTAAAACGCAAACCTTTTTTTTTCATTGCTGGTGCATGGTTTGTAAAAAGTCTTGGCTCCGTAAAAGTCCTAGAGATTTTAACAAAAATGGGGGTTCCATTATTTTATTCCTATAGTGTTTCAGATATTTGTTGGTTGGGGTCAATGTTAGTCATATGTTGTAGTTAATTTACCATACGGAGGGGTTTAAAAGCTTTAGAAAATGGATTCGCAAGAAGTTCTTTGAATTTATACATTTTCCCAATAGTCTATTATTTTAATTTTTGTGTAAGTTTACTATTTAAATCTTAAATTTTTTGTACATGACCTAGGGATGTAGGAAGTTGAATCTTAAGTTCAGATTTTTCTTTGAGACACCATTCACTAGATTCACACTGACTATTCTTACATGTACCATTTGGTACAAATTTTTCTTATGCTAACTGTATAATTTTATATTTATCTAATTACATCTACTACTTGAAATTCTTCATCTTAATGAGCAGTGTTCGTGGTTCAAATATATGGAGCATGTAAAGAACCTTAGCATCTAACATAATTGGACATGTCGTGATGGTTAGAGCCGACTCTCCTATATTACGTGGATCAGATATCAGAGGCAGCATCATGGTGAGTGATGAGTGAGATCCGCCACAATGCTGATTTTACTCGACAACAGTTACAAATTAGGACTGAATCTTCCACCTGATGGCGCCCTTGGCACATCAGATACCTGGTTTCTAGATTGTAGGTTGAGCATGTAGAAGAACTTGAGTGATAACACCTTACAAGAGGGAGATGATGTTAAGAGAGAGAAAGAAAGAAACATGCATGTCCATTTAAATAGGTACTGTCCAACTTTTTTTCATTTATTTGAGAATGCGGTATTTGTTGATTATGAAGTATAAATATTTAGATTGGATCTTTAATATTTAGTTGTTTCTGCTGCTACTTGCAACTTGGAGTAGTTTTTGGAGCAGTTTTTGCAACTTGAAATTTTAGTGTTTAGTTTCTAGTGCTGCTACTTGCTACTTGCTTCCTTAGTTAAGGCTTATATTAGGAATAAATCATTAAGGAAGCGTATTATTAACAAAAACATTATCCATCATTTTAAAGTTTGTTTATTTTGTTCAACTCATTCTTTCTTTTCTTATAAACTACATTTAAGGTTTAAACTTCATGCTCAAAGTCTAAAAATATGGCATTGACAAATAATAGTTTTTGGCATCTCGGTCACAATTTTCCAATATCAAATCTCATCTCGCATCTCTGTCACAATTTGGCGTATTGTTAGTAGCTTATTTGGCTTATGGTCGCATTGACAATTTATAGTTTTTTTATTTATTTAAGATGCCATTGTTTTCTATTCAGTTCACATATTCAACTAACAATTTTTTATTTATTTAAGATGCCATTGTTTTTTTTTATATATTTTGCAGGGGGGTTGATGCCGTATGGTATAGGACGTGATGCACATTAAGTGTTGCATCAAATTAGATCTTAGAATTACAACTAAGTTGAGGCCAGCAGCAGTGCATTTTAAACAAGTGAGCCACGTTGAGATAATGAAAAAAATGATAACGTGGAGTTGCAGTGGCAGGTATTTGGATTAATGCATAGTTGGGCAAGGGGATGATGAATCTACATTCACTGACTCCCTACTATGCTTGCTGTTTGAAAAAATGACAATGTGGAGTCATGCATTCTACTTTTTTCATTGCAGAAAATAAACCATTCTTTTTGATAATTTTTTTACTAAAACTCCATGATTTTTCTTTATCGGGGAACTTTGTCGTCCGGTACTAAATGGACCTCTCTTCCTCGATAGTGAGATCTCCCCCACACATCATTTGAGTCTTCAAAATCTTCAACGGCAAGGTAACAATTGAAAATATCTGCATCTCTGACACCTTAGTTCTTTATTTTTATCTCTAATTTACCGTTTGCCTCTTCGTATCTTCACTTCCATAGTTTTCAGGTTTGTGGTGTTGGAGAATTTTACTATGGTCGTGTTCATCTTTCTACAGCTATATTGTCAATTTATTTAACAGGTGGTAGTTTTATTTTCCTTTTCTTTTACGTTACCCATCATAGTTAAATCGGTTTCGGTATCATGTAATGTTTTACAACTCACCTACATGGTTTAGAAGAAGCTTATTATATCAATTTCAGCATTACAGTTATAGCACAGTTATATCAGTCTCAACAAAAGAGGTTGAATGCAGAAACAACGATGATTAGTATTCATTGGAGAAACGCTGTTCAACTAATCGATTATACTTCTGATGTTATGTAAAAAAAATTAACGCAATGAGTTGTCTTTACACTGTCAATGCAATGCGTATTATAGTTAAATGTTGAACACAACTCAAAGATACGTGAGCATAAGTTGACAAATTACTCTCTGAACTCATCTGCTATACATTGCAACATCTGCTATACTCTCTGAGCATTTGGTATTGAGGATACGGTATTGTAGAATATTCCAATTTTCTATACATCTACTATACATTGCTACATCTTTTATAGGTTCTATACATCTGCTATATGTGGATTTGTCATTTTATATGTTATATGCATCAATGATTGCAGCAGCAGGAGGAGGATTTTGCTATATGCATATGCTATATGTGTTATAAATCGGGTTAATTGTGTTTCCTCTGTTATACATCAAGAGGAGGATTTTGAATGTATCTTATATCATTGCATTTTGAATGTGATGGTCTGTTATATTATTGAATAATTTGGATGGGGCGATAATACTTCTTTACCTGGCATATTTGTTTGATTTTTCTTGATATATTCTTACATATTGGTATATTGTCACGATTTGTCCATTTGAGAAATAAATCCCCAGAGCTTCTTATGAAATGGTGATGTTTTTCTATTCTTAATTATGAGTGTCATAGTTTTCTTTCACTATATTCCTTCAGGTGTATTGATATAGTTTACGAAATATATGTTGTTCAGGAGTTAAAATAGATTAGAAGTCAACACTCCAGTCTGTACAATAGACGTCAGTTAAAAATGCTGTTAAGATAGAGGAAAAATGAAATCTATGGTAGTAGTTCAATCCCGTATTGATAAAAGGGAACTTCAATTGGACTTACTGAAGAAGGAAGCATAGGACTACCTTTCCCGATGAGAAGCAAAAGCTAGGAACTTGGTAGAGGAAGTGGAGGCAGAGGCAGAGGTTCATAAGTTGGATATTATTGAAAGGGAAGCAGTAGGGTTTCTACATGCCTCCAACATGAAGCTGTAGGCAACAAAGTGAGGAAGAATACATGGTCTTTTGGAAGAAATAGTATCCACTTATGTTTTCTTCTTGAAAATTTTGAAATATCTAATATGTTGTTTGTTGTAGACCATCCCCTAAGCAGGTACACTTTCATGTCTCTCGTCTCTTTGTATCTCGCTCTCATCTATTTTTTTTAATTTGATTTTTTTGGGTTGCTCTTTCTATTTTTGTGTATGTTTGTAAAAAAAACTTTGGTTTCAAAGCATAATAACCCTTATATTTAAGGTTTCAGAATGGAGTTTTAAAATCCAGTCTTTTTCTTTCTTTATAATTTGTTGAATTTGGGGGTTTCAAGATCTTTTTTTAAATCTTATTTTTCTTTGACCTTTAAAACCAAACATTCGGGGTTTCAGATCTCAGAGTCAAAAACCTTAGTTTTTCTTAATAAATATTTTAAGTTTCATCATTTGAAACAAGGGATATTTTCATATATTTCTTTAGTTTGAATGTTCATCTGTTAAGGAATTAGTTCAAAATAGTTAGCAGTATGTGTATTATATGATTAACTTTTGATGTAAACAAATGGTTTTTATGGATTGGAGAGATTCTCATCTTAGTAATAATGTTGAACCGAGAGCAATAAATAGTAAGATCCCCACTTTTCTTTACGCAATGCCCTTTCTTTATATATTATCTCTGAGTCATAGGGTTCTTGCAGAATTGTCAGAACATACAGATATATATTTAAGGGGTGGGGGGATAGTTCCCAGGGGTCCCCTGCACGTCCTCCCTTGATTGGCGTTCTGGGTAGAACAATTTAAACGGACTATTATCCATTTGTCTATCTTAGCACTGAAAATGATGCCATTTATCATTGACGTTTCTGGGTAGAAGTATTTCCAATGGACTATTATCCATTTGTTTAGGTTTAGAACTGAATATGATGCTCTATATCAATGGTACAACTTAGTATATTTTCCCTCTAATGTTGTTGTTGTTTGCTCTAATGTTGTAAGATCTTCTTGAACAGACCCGAAGGAATTGAGGCTTTTTGCTTAGATTTAGAAATCAGAACAAGGGAAATTGTTGCTTTGAATTGAGGCTTCTAGCTATTATGTTTATGGTCAACCTTTATTTATTTCTCATTATTTATTTGTGACTGTAATTTTTAAGTTGCTGATTTACTTTTTTATCAGGTTTTTTCATTATGGTCAACCTTCTACCTATTATGTTTATGGATCTTTTTCTTGAGGCCTTTGTTGGCTGATCGTTGGACTGTTGAGTTCCTGTAACGGCTCCACCCACGCGGCGCAGCCAGGCACAACGAGCAACCGCAATGAGACCGATTAGCCAATACCTCCACACAAGAGCACTTAGGATCACTACGAAGTTTGATTCCACGGCGACACCTTCTGGTGGTTCCGCTGACGAAGTATAGTTCACATTGGTGAGATATCCAAGACTACAAGTCATGTCTCCTTACACATATACGGATACAAATACAGAGAGATAGAGACGATGTTTTGTTTTTTAAATAACAGATGCAACCTACAGGGACTGAACTAGAACTGAAAATGTGTGTTGTATGTGGTGTGGGAGGAAGAAAAATGTCGATTTTTGTTAATACCTTCTCTCGCAACTATACATATAGTAACAGTGTACTTGATATTTATTTTTTTTAAGTGTACTTCAAAAAATTGTGGTTTAATTGACTATTTTAGCTTGAGATATTATTGAATTATGGGATCTTTATTATTTAATTCTACATGGAATTATTTATTACATTCGATTTTTTACCTATTCTAATTGCGTCATGTGATAGTTGATTCAAATTCGTGTATAAAGTGTTGAACTATTTATTATTTGTTAAACAGGGTGAATACTTCAATAAATAAATGATATTATGGCCATTTTTTAAAAAATTACACTTTGTCGGGGAACGAACATTTTGTCGTTTTATAGTTGCATACTTTGGAGTTTTTTTGTCGCTTTGCGATTAAGTATTTTCGAATTTTTCATCGTGCTTTCAGGCACGAGCATTCCGCTAGTATATATATATATATATATATATATAGTGGATCAAGTGAGGTCTTCAGATTGAGGACCATTTTTGATAACACAGTAAAAAAAATATTTTTAGGCTAATTTTTTTTTAGATTGTTAAACATTTCAGTAGAACCATAAAATAAATCAACTCAAAATGATTTTTTTTACTATTTGAAAAAAATCAGTCAAACTTTGTCTATTTTTAACATCTTAAAAGTGATAAAATTTGACCGATTTTTTTAAAATAGCAAAAAAAATTCATTTTCAACTGATTTTTTTTATGATCCTACTGAAATGTTTAAAAACCATAAAAAAAATCAGCCCAAAAATATTTTTTTTACTATTTTAAAAAAATGGTCATCAAACTGGGTCCTCAAACTGAGACCTCACTTGAGCCTCTCTCTCTCTCTCTCTATATATATATATATATATATATATATATATACACTATTATATATGTGGATCCGTATATATAAAAAACATCATACCCGATTTTTGGAGCTTCATCTATGGCTATCCCAACTTAAAAATAAAACCCACACAAAAAAAAATAAATAACTATAAGTCGTAAGAGATGATTTGAAAAAAAAATCTCCTTTACAAATTATATATTGCTATTGAAATTATAAATTTGATTGTAAAAATGATTAAAATAATAAAAATGACAAAAAAATAAAAACAAAATCATGGTACATGTAGTGTTCCGGCCATGAATACTTTGCGTTCACGGGTAAAAAGTTATATTCACCACCATTAGCCTCCATTTTCTATTTCAACTTTCAAATACATTTTTTTTTGTATAGCAAGTGATCTGAGCGAAAAGAAAATAATAAAAATCTTTTAGAACTCAAAACCCCTAAGTAAGAGAGAGGGAGAAAGAAACATATGGGTGGATTTTTTTTTCTTTTTGAATAACGAAACCGAGTATATTATTTGGGAGATTTTTTTTAAACCCTATACATAAAAAAAAGTAAAGAACAATTAAAGAATTAATATACAAATAAATTTAATATATTAAAAATGACTAAAATAATAAAAATGGTAAAAAAAAAAAAATCATAGGTACCTGTAGTGTGCCGGCGATGAATGGTTTGCGTTCACAGGTATAAAGTTATTTTCACCACCATTAGTGTCCATTTTCTATTTCAGTGTACAAACACATTTTTTTTGTCTATCAAGTGATCTGAACGAAAAGAAAATAAATTTTCTTAATAAAAGACCAAATTAAAAATCCGATAGAACCCAAAACCAATAAGTAAGAGAGAAAGAGAGAGAGAAACATACATGGGTTATAAAAATTGTATTTTTAAAAGAAATAAAGGAAAGAATATAAAAAAATAGAAAAATAACAAAAATGTATTTTTTTTAAAATCGAATTTCTTTATAAATCGTATTTTTTAGAAACTATTTTTTTTTAAAAAAAGAATACACCTTTTATCAAAATAAAATTTTTAAACAACCATTTTTATTAAAAATTTAATTTTTCAAAAAAATACTTCTATAAAAATATTATTTTAAAAAAAAATCATTTTTTTCTTAAAAAATACTTGCTTTTTAAATCGAAATATCCCTCATTAATATCCAAGGAGTAAATTCATTTGTTCAAATATTTTAATAAATTTTGTCGAACCTAACCTATTGATGGAAATTAACATAATTTAAAGTGTAGAAAAATTATAAACATGACGTGTCGTGTCATTATTAATTCGTGTCGTAAGTGAACCCAAAATAGTTTGGGCATATGCATCTTTACCAGCGTGTTGTAAAACATATCATCAAAAAGCTGACAAACTCGAAATAATAAAAACAAATCAAACAAAATAGAAGAGATCATTAATTAAAGTAAACTTACTCCAAATTTGGAGTAAACATATAAACTTGTGTTTGGTTGATCTTGTTCTTCAATTTCATCCAATAAGAAGAAGGAATTTTATTTTCTTGAACCTCATCGACTTCGTGTTCTTCATTTCCAACTGCAAATACACAGACAAACAAACATGAAATTAATGTAACTTTTGCTATTTTGTTTTAGCCATTTGAAACTAAGTTTGGGTTATTGGGAAGATGATGAAGATGCTTCGTGTATTAATAAGAAAGATAAAAATCAAAAGCATTCTCATGTGCTTAAAAACAAACAGGAGTTTATGTTTTGTAACAACGTTGAAAATTTGCTTGTTGTCTCTTTGAGTAATGGGGAGTCAAATTATGTTACCCGAAAGCTTACGTCATCGCCGACGGCTTTAGTTTAGATAGACGGAGATGGAGTTACCCTTCTTTCCATTCTTCACTCTTTCCTTCTAATTAGAAAAAAAATGGCAGCTATAAACACATTTTAAGTCTTGATTCCAAGATACACGTCTACAAACTCACTTACGAAATTTTTTCTATTCTTGAAAATGAATTCCTCTTTGGATACCACGACACTAAACTTTCGTCTTCGCTTAAAAAGAATACTATCCCACTTGAAGAAATGAAATCTAGCAAACATATAATGGGAAAAGCCAAAATTCTGTCAATCGATGGCGCTGGTGAAGGGAGAAGGTAATGAGTATGCGAGTTGGATGAGTAAATCACAGGGTGAATGAAGGGAGATGTATATACCGTGGGTCTCTTGGATATACGGGCCTCTTGGATATTCGTATTTAACCTTGGGAAGATAGAGGGACATGGAGAAAAGAGAAACTCACGTCATACCCATTAGTTCATTAAATGCTATTCTCATTTATGATATGCCACGTGTCAATTTCACACTAGTTGAATCTACAGTTTTTATATAGTTATATAGATTAGATTATTAGGTTTTAGCCTCGCGATGCGTAGACGAGATATACTTCTTATTTATAAATATATTAAGAATAGAAAAAATATAGTTGAATAAAAATTGAATTGTTTGTAATTATTTAAATATAATTGTTAAAACAATAATATCAAAATCCATAGAGTGTAAAGTATTTTTTCTGACACTTCATAGATACAAGTAAAAACAAGCAGAAATAATATTTAGGTGTTTTTTTTGTAATCATCACTTAATACCTGACATAAAAAGGTCATAGAGCCAGTTATGAAAAGAATAAATAAACAACATTTCACGTCACTTATTAGTAATATATGCTGTTTTTACTGAAATATATCATTAGTATCATTTATGGATGTGAATTGATATACCCTAACAATTCACAGACAGTTCACAACATCAGTGCATATAATGAAATGGAGATTAGCAAAATTGCTTCCAAAAGCCTATAACATTTGTGGAAGCTATTCTGGTTTTATTCACAGCATCATCACAGATAATGAACTTTATGTTCACATCCACGAATAAAACTAATGAACAGTTTACAGCATCAACACAAATAATGAGAACAAAACAAAAATTGCTTCAAAAACCCTGTAACATTAAGAATAAGAAACGTTGTATATAAGTTTCTTACCCATGAGACAAATGTTCAAAACATCAAAGAGATAAACTTAACAGTGGAGGAGATATCAAATCAGAGAGAGAGGGAGACAGAGAAAGATATATCAAATCAAAGATAAACTTGAATTGATATACCTCTTTCTTTATATGCGAATGAGAGACTTCTCATTTCTTGGCCATATTTAATACTTAATAAATAAATTGGGGTAAGAAAGACTGATCGTGAAAGGAACCAAAGACATCAAATGGGTACCAAATCTGAATGTGAACCGAGTACCTATTGTGAACAATCTAACAATTGCTCTCATACCAATGTTGGAAAATATACACAATAATGATATGTTTCTTTTACTACGCTTGAATTGCCAAATGAGCTTTTTGGTTCAAATTAATAGTTGTACTCCACTTTTGTTATCTGCTACCTTTTCTATCTTTGTACTTCCTTATGTTATCTTTGTAGTTGTCTTCAAAGGTGCAATGCTTTCTTTGTAATAAAAATGGTGTTTGGTGTTTTTTCTTTTGGTTACTGATATAAAGTAATAAGTGGAAGGAATTACAATTAAATCAATGTGCTGAAGTTGGAGAGTTAGGAGGAAACCCAATAAAAAGTAGAGCTTCCAAAACTCTTAGGAGATTGAAAAAGTTGGGTAAGATGTTGGGTTTCGTTTTTTTCTTGGAAAAGAAGTGAAGAAATCGGATGGCTATAATCAATGGTGTTGCATAAAAATAGGTGTAATTAATGGTGTTGCCACGTGTCAATCCTCTGTGAAGAGACACCAAAATTATATTATGTTATTAGATTACTAGGTTTTAGCCCCGTGCGATGCACGACCTGTCGTAAAACTAAAATAAAAATAAAAATATATAACATTTTTCAACTACCTTTACCATAATGAACAACATAATTACTTGGTCAACATAGGCTATAGGATGGTAGTTACACATTTTTTTTAAAACTAGTGGGAATTAGATTCTAAGAAAGATAAAACAACATGTAATCCACAGTAACTAAAAAGAAATAGCAAATTAGGCCAAAAATTATGATTTGTTTATAATTGTCGAATGTTAATTTAGATTATTATTGGGTATGAATTTCTTATAGAATCAACAATTAGCGCGCATAGACACCAACGAATTATGGGAAGATAATTTCATCCAAAAATATTAGATTTTGGCATACTAATGAAAAATAATGTTCATGAATACTGTTTAGAGTATTATTTAGAAATATTTAGATTTTGATGCCATGTTTAATGTTTGGGGATATTATTTAGAAACATGACTAATAATTTCTAATGAATAAAAAATAAAAATAAAACCACTAAATTGGGACGAATTGAGCATAAAATCCAAGACACTTAGGGTATTACCTATTTGTCTTCTTTCTCCGAACGACCCCTAACAATGGATTTTGGACATTTTTGTTCCTTAACCCACCCCTTATTCTCTCTTACATTCAAATGATTGAACTTCTACAACCCCTTCATATTCACAAATACAACTTTTATTATTTTTCCATTAAGTTCCTTAACCCACGCCTTATTCTCATTCACATTAAAATGACTAAACCTCTACAACTCTTCATATTCATGTCCTGTATGATCTTATAAGCATCAAATGTGAATGTGAATTTAAATTTAGGTGTCAAAACCTCATCCAGCGTCTTTTGGGGAAGATTTAAGCTCTGATTTAGGAACAACTTTGGATTGACACTAAACTCTTGTATCATATTTTTCAGCCCGTCCTTTTCATGGGGAAGGAAAAAGTCTTGGATGTGGACTTTGAAGGCGATATTAGAGGTAAGGTTAGCGAATTAATTTTAGCGGTGGCAGATATGGTTTGGGTTTGGGTTTGGGGGAGGTTGATTGATGATCCGTGGATGAGGATGGAGTTTCTCACGACTTTTGGAGGACGGTTGTATGCTTGGGGTGAAGTTTGTTTTGGTTTTGATAGAAGAGTAATAGATTTGAAAGCTATGTTTTTTTTTACAGATTTGTGATTTGTGTTGTGGGTATTCAGTTGTTGTTATGTTGTAACATATAGGAAGCATTTGTGGTTAAATGGAGGGAGCGGGAGAGGTGAGGGCAGAGGATTATAAAAGCGAACATATGAGGATGTTTAAGGAGAAACTGTTAAGAAGCTCAAAATAAATGTGGGGATCGTTTGAAGAGACGTTTTCTTTCAAGATTTGGTAGATAAAAGGTTGTGTTTGGAGATTTGAAGTTGAATAGTTGAACAGAGCCATCGGTAAGAACCTGAAGGGATGGGCCAAACAACTGACAACTTTTATTACATTGAAGAAATTAGTGCAGCCACGTGGCAAAATATTTGATAGAGTCACCATTTTTTATATTATATATTAGAATAGTTTTTAGCACCGCATTATGGGTAGACACTTTATAATTCTTGTTGTAAAACATAGTACAAACTTAAAAACCAAGATAAAATTAAACGTGTGGACTTTGAAACAAAATGATAAACTGAAAAATGTGTTAGAATTTATGGGTTTATTTAAGTTGATAAAATCAGATTTTGGTTAACTTTAGGGTCAATTTAAAATGGGACTGACACGTCGTTTGTGAAGGTTCGAAGTGGAACGCATTCTCCTTCGCGAGGAGTATAACGTCATATACTCACATATGTAAAATAATAAATTAATGAATGAGAAATTGTAGCTCAAAGTATCAACTTTGAACACGGAATTGGTTGAAATGTTTTGTTAAAGCTCTTGTTCCACATAGGAAGATTGAGATAAATGAGTGTTGTCCAATATAACCCATTTTCGCTTAAAGGATTGGTTTTCTTTGGGTCTCCCAAATTTTTGAAAGAGGAAGGACCTACATGGGATTGGGTTGACTTCCAAGACCACGAGCACGGCGCTGCCTCCCGGCTCGGGCTCGTGGGGCTTTAACTTGGCTAAAGTGTAAATTTTAATGGGCTTTGTAATATTTTTTGCTGGTTATTCTTACTGAATTCGTTTTTATTTTTATTTTTCTATTGATAGTTAATTTCGATTATTCCCAACAGTTGACTATTAGAATTTCCAGCCGCTTTTAACTGTCACTTATTTTTGTATAAATAAGTGGCATGGGGTCTCAGTTTAAAGGTTAAGAAATTTATTAAGTCAGTCCATATATTCTATGAGTTCATATGAGAGTTCTCAACAGTTAGTTCAAACAGACTTGCAAATTGGGGTGCTACATTTGCATGTAAGATTGTTGTATCCTGGGAGACGATTGTCGTTGCGTCCGAGAAGCACTAATTCGGGGCAAAATTCGTCTTAAAGTCACTGTGTTTAACACTTAACTCAATCTAGTTTCTGTGTCGTTTCATATTAATTATGCAATTATTCTGTAATTACTAATTTCGTAATATTTTATAATAATCCGTGTGTTAAGAAATTATTTCCTGTATTATAAAAATATTATTTTGACATTCAGTAAAAGTTTTGTGAAAGAAAATTTTGAGTGTAACAAAAAATATAATAACAGTTGCATGTCTATATAATTTATTTATTGCATGCATTTATGTTACTCAGAAAATTAGTATACAGTTATTTATTTTCTAGTGAATTGCCAATAAGTTAGTTTTCTTTAAATTCATGACATTATATTAATATAATTATACATTCACATATCATGTTATAAACACATTTATTTCTGTTTAAAACAGAAATGACATTTACTTCTGCTTTGCTCATTGTGGTAGTAACAACTAATGTTGGACATGGTGAAAAATTCGAAAAGTTCAAAGGGACTGATTTCAAACGCTGGCAACAACAAATGTTATTTTCTTTAACAACTTTTAATTTGATAAAATTCCTTCATGAAGAGGAAGCAACTTTAAAAGAAGGTGAAACTTACAGGAAAATAATTGCCACTATAGATGCATGAAAATATGCTGATTTTCTATGTAAAAATTATATCCTCAAAAATCTGAAAAACACATTATATAATGTGTATAGCCCTTTTAAAACTGCTAAATAGGTGTGGGAGTCTTTGAATAAAAAATACAAAACAGAAGATGCCGAAATGAAGAAATTCGTTCTCGGTAGATTCTTGGATTTTAAAATGATTGATTCATAGACTGTCATTAGTCAAGTCCAATAGTTCCAATTGATTTATCATGAAATCTTTTCTAAAAAAATGAAAATAAGTGAGTAATTTCAAGTGACTGCTATGATTAAAACATTACCATCATTTTGGATAGACTTCAAAAATTATTTGAAACATAAATGTAAAGAAATGGGGCTTGAGGATTTGATTGTGAGGTTAAGGATTGAAAAGGATAATCGTGTGTCAGAGAAGAAAACTGAAAATCCTATGGAATCCAAAGCGCATGTAGTGGAAGAAGGGAAAATCCGCAAGAACAAGAAAAGAAAGCGTGTGAACCAAGGAGGGCCAAACGAAGGGCTTAAAAGTGGAAACTTTAAAAAGTTCGATGGAATTTTTTTTATGTCTAACAAGACGGCACATCATGCTAAAGATTGTCGTAATCAAAAAAATCAAGGGAATAAGAAACATAAGCATGCACAAGCTAATGTCACTGAAGTTGAGAACATTTATGAAAATATTAATGATTTGAGCTTGGTTTCTGAAGTCAACATGGTGGAAAACACTAGAGAATGGTGGTTAGATTCTGAGGCCACTCGTCATATATGTTCTAATAAGAATATGTTTACTTCTTACTAACACTCTGATCACGAGGAGAAACTTTTCTTGGGTAATTCTTCTACTTCAAAAATCGAAGGAAAAAGGAAACTTATACTCAAGATGATTTCGAAAAAGGAACTTTCTCTCAACGATGTGATTCATGTCCCCGATATTCGAAAGAACTTGATTTCAGGATCACGGCTTAGCAAGAAGGGATTTAAACTTGTATTTGGATCTGATAAATTTGTACTCACTAGGAGTGCCATGTATGTAGGTAAAGGATATTTGAGCAATGGGTTCTTCAAACTAATTATAATGACTATAATGCCTATTAATAATAATAATAAGAATGTATCATCTGCTTATTTGCTTGAGTCTTGTAATGTATGGCATGGTAGATTAGGTCATGTTAATTATAATACTATTCGTAGATTAATTAATTTAGATCTACTACCAAAATTTAATATTGTCTCAAATCACAAGTTTGACATGTGTGTGGAATCAAAGTTAACTAAAACTCCTTTTAAAATTTTTGAAAGAAGTAGAAACCCTCTTGAGTTAATTCATAGTGATATATGTGATTTAAAATTTGTACAAATAAGAGGTGGAAAAAGATATTTTATTACTTTTATCGATGATTGCACAAGATATTGTTATGTATATTTACTTAGAAGCACGGATGAAGCGGTAAATATTTTCGAACATTTTAAAAATGAAGTTGAGAATCAACTTAGAAAAAAGATTAAAGTAGTTAGGAGTGATAAAGGAGGTGAATACGATTATCCTTTTGAACAATTTTATTCAAAACACGGAATTATTCATCAAACTATCGCTCCCTACTCACCTCAATCTGAAGGGTTTGCGAAACACGTGAAACCGAACTCTAAAAGAGATGATGAATGCTATGTTGATAAGTTCGGGTTTACCTCAGAACTTGTGGGGGGAAGCTTTGCTTTCTACAAACTACCTTTTGAACAAAATGCAACATAAGAAATAAAAAAAGATACTATATGAATTGTGGAAAGTTCAAACACCTTCCTATAAATACCTCAAAGTGTGGGGGTGTCTAGTAAAGGCAATGTTCTTGGATGCAAGTGGATATTCAAGAGAAAATTAAAAGTTTATGGATCAATTGATAAATACAAAGATAGACTTGTATCTAAAGGCTGTTAACAAAAGGAAGGATTGGAATACTTTGACACTCACTGACTTGTTACGAGAATAACATCCATTCGAATGTTATTAGCCATTGCAACATTATATAATCTTGAGATACATCAAATCAATGTAAACACTGCCTTTGTAAATGGAGAGCTAAATAAAGAGATATATATAGAACAACAAGAATGGTTTAAAGTTCTAGGAAAAGAAAAGAAGGTGTGTAAACTTGTTAAATCCCACGAACACCTAAAAAATGGCATGAGAAATTATACAATGTAATGACATCAAATAGATTTATTGTAAATGAGTGTGATAAATGTGTATAAATTAAAAACACTACAAGTGGCTATGTCATTATTTGTCTCTATGTAGATGATATGCTTATTATTGGAAATGATAAGGATATCATTAAATCTAGTATTTATCCAGTAAATTTGATATGGAAGATATGGGCATTTCCGATGTTATATTAGGAATTAAATTATCTAAAACATCGAAAGGACTTTCTTATCTCAATCTCGTTATATTAAGAAGATACTCGATAAGTTCGATAAAGGTAGTGATAGCATCATAAAAATACCTATTCACCCAAATCTTCATTTATATAAAAATACTGAAAATGGTATAGCTCAATTAGAATATTCCCGTATCATAGGTAGTTTCATATATGTCATGAACTGCACTTGTCCAGATTTTTCTTACTCAGTTAGTAAATTGAGTCGATATACATGTAATGCAGTTGAAGAATATTGGAAAGCGATAATAAGAGTTCTTAGATATTTTAGGTATACTCTTAATAATGGATTGCATTAGATGACATATCTGTGTATACTTGAAGGATACCGTGATGCTAATTGGATATCTGATGCAAAGGATTCTAAATCCACAAGTGGTTATATATTTACACTTGGAAGTGCAGCGATGTCTTGTAAATCCTCCAAAGAGCAGCGCATTGCTAGGCCAACTATGGAGTCTGAATTTATAGCTCTAAATAATGTTGGAGAAGAAGCATAATGGCCTCAGAATTTTTAAAAGATATTCCAATGTGGCCAAAACATGTGCCTATAATTTTCATACATTGTGATAGTCAATCGACAATTGGCAACGCACAGAGTCATATGTATAATGGTAAGTCTCGACATATACGTCGAAGAGATAATAACGTTAAACAAATTATCTTTAATGGGATAATTTCCATTGATTATATTAAGTCTAATCACAATATAGCGGATCCGTTAACCAAAGGGTTAAATAGAGAGAAAGTGTATAATTTATCGAGGGGAATAGGACTAAAGCCTGCAAAATAAAGAGCTTTCTTGATGGAAACCCTACCTAACTGACTAGAGATCCCAAGATCTAGGCTCACGAGGATAACCTAAGCTTGAATGACTATTTAAAAAGAGCACTGGTGAGTTTCAAACTCACACCAATTCATATGATAAAATAGTGTTGCATACAAGGTAAGTAAGGATAATCTTATCTTTAATGACTCCCATACTTTGGAAAATCAAGTGGGGTATAATAGGATAATCTTAATGGGAAGTCACCTATGTGGGTGTGAAGGGGGCACCTCTCTGAGAATTTTGAAAGGCTAAAATTCTCTAAAGCACTCATGAAACCAGGAATTGTTGAGGGCCAAAATAAACACAATGGAAAGAACCACTTTGTTTGAAAAATTACTTTGTTAAGTCTATTGGCTTGATTTACACAAAACACCGAATAGTTCAAGACACCACGCTTACTGATCAGTAAGTAAATTCGATAGTCTCTCATTAGGGAAGATTCGAGGCCAAAAGTTATCTCTCCCATTACAGGAATTTTTCTATAGAAATCTCTTAATGCCTGCATAGTCGTTTATGTTGATCCAACAAATTTTTATTCATGTGGGGGATTGTTAGAATTTGTGGGTTTATTTAAGTTGATAAAATCAGATTTTGGTCAACTTTAGGGTCAATTTAAAATGGGACCCACACGTCGTTTGAGACGGATCAAAGTGGTAACGCGTTCTCCTCCACGATGAGTATAACATGATATACTCACATACGTAAAACCATAAATTAATAAATGAGAAATTATAGCTCAAAGTACCCACTTTGAACATGAAATTGGTTGAAGTGTTTTGTTAAAGCTCTTACCCCACATAGGAAGATTGAGAGAAATGGGTATTGTATAATATAACCCATTTTGGCTTAAAAGATTGGTACCCTTAGGGTATCCTAACTCTTTAAAGGAGGGAGGACTTACATGGGCTTGGATTTACTTCTAAACCCACACGTGCGTGCGCCGTCGCCGCCCTCGTCGCCTGCCTGACCTGACTCAGGCTCGGGCTCGGGCTCGGGCTCGGGCTCGGGCTCGGGGGTCGTGGGCCTTGGGACATTAACTTGGCTAAAGTATAAACTTTTTTGGCCAAATTCTATTAAGCTTTTTATTATTTTTTGTGGGTTATTCTTATTGAATTCCAGCCCAATTTTATTTCGTTTTTATTTTTAGTTTTCTTTTAACAATTAATTTCGATTATTCCCAATAATTGACTATTGGGATTTCCAGCCGTTTTTAACTGCCACTTATTTCTATATAAATAAGTGTCATAGGGTCTCATTTTAAAGGTTACGAAATTTATTAAGTCAGTCCATATATTCTGTGAGTTCATATGAGAGTTATCAATAGTTGGATAATGACAATTCTCATGGTAAATTAATAACAATTCTCACGGTAAATTTATGTAATTTGGAAAGTGATATTGTAATAATTACATGTAGTTCAATGTTTAATATAATTCACATGCTATACTCACACTCTTTGATTGACATGTTGAACATTCAGGCGTGAATACCTAATTCTTGTTGGATAATGATATATGATACTTACAATACTATGAATTTATATTTTTATTATTTAATTAATGGAAATCCTTATGATTTGGATAGTTTGATGATACCCTAATAGATCTGTATCCTTATGAAGGCTCTTATAATAAGATCATTACATGGTCCCAAAGAACTTAGTTTCCCTTCATTGAATGCCATAACATTGTAACATGCGTTAGTCACTTCTCCTTCTTCTTAATAGGGTTAATCGTTCCAGTGTATCTTGTCAATCAAGCTCATAGACCAAAACACTAGGGTTCGACCAAATATGACGCCCAAAAATGACCTCAGTCCAAAGAGAAATAACCTCCCAAGGTATCTTAACCATCATAACTGAGTTGTATAATTACATATCACCTCAAGAATAACTTTTGAAAATCTTATAGCAATTAAAATTTCAGCAGGGTACTTGCTACAAGTCTGTCAGATAAATGAAAAGAAGAACACTATTCCACGCACTGTCACTACCTAGATCCGCTTCAATTGAACGCTCCCATGAGCCTTTAATGCTACTAGTAACCATCTTACCCCACCTGAAACTCCTTTGGCCAAAACTATACCCCCTTGGTGGCACTGTATGTAATGCCCCAGCCTAGGTTTAGGTCACTGTTAGGTCAACCTGCACAGAGTTAGGGATTTAACGAGGAATGGGAAAAGTCCAATTTTATTACTTAAGAAAAGCCCTTTATTTTCACCATTTATAAGAGATTAAATTACCAGTTCTAAGTTAGAAAATTGTGGATACTTTAAGTAATTAAGTCAATCTACAAGATTTATTTATAAAAAACTAATTTAATCCATAATGCTGATTAAATAAGAAATAAACCACATTCATCCCGGTGTTATTAAAAATCATGGCAAAAGGCCCGAAAAAAAGGTCTTTAAAGTCCCAAGTTGACAATGTTCCAAACATGATTTTATGAAAAGGACAAAGCACTAACAATGCTGATTACCCTCTTGGGCCTTGTTCGCGTCCTTTTCGACGTCCCTACTTGAAGTACATGGGATGGGGGTGGTGGTTTTAACATAAAAAACATGGGTTAGCGAACACTCAACAAGGTGGCTATTACTAAGCTATACATTTTTTACAAAAATACTCACTCTCTCTCTCTCTCTCTCTCTCTCTATATATATATATATATATATATATATATATATATATAGTGTGTGTATTTTAATCAATTCCTAAAATGTTTAACCATTTAACTAGTATGAATGTAGCTACCATGCAATGCACCCTAGTAATATGCTCATACTCATATTTAGCCATTCCATTACCACCTTTTACCGGGTCTAGCGACTAATTGATCATATTTTATCCCTAGGTGTAATAGCCATTAATTACACCTATTTTTATCCCTAGGTGTAATAGCCATCGGATATTTGTTATCCCTAGGTGTAATTGATCACATTTAGGTTGTCTTGCTTATCCAATTTTGAGTACAATCATTATCATTTCCGTTTTCCATTATCTTTTCTCGGAATCCTCCAACAATCACATAATTTAACGGGCTCCACACCACCATATATGTTACCATATGCTCTGATAGTGATTTTGGGTCTTTCACCCCAAGGCTACAAGACTTTCTTAATTATCCAGGTGTCATCCGAGTCCAAAATAATATGTTTTAACATTTTACCAATATCCAAATTATTCAAATATTTTGTCATTTTCATTATTTTCACGGTTTATATCATCATCTCAACTTATCAACGTGCCATTTTATTCACTAGTATTATAACAAAAATCGATCAGTAAGGTCTAACAAGGAAATCCAACCATTAGGACTCTCAATTTGTCAAAATTTCCATTATACATTGTCTTTCGTCATAACTTTGTGACAAACGTATTTAATTAATTATGGCACTAAAACCCAACATTTTCCTTTCCAAACATCCTTTATTGTTATTTTATGTCAAAAATCATGTTTATCAATTTATGTTTTACCACATAAAATATGTTTTTGCATTAAAAATTCACTTAAACAAGATATAAATTATGGGTTTACATTTTTCCTGCTTTCTTTCATATTTAAAGGTAAAAATGTCATTTTATTCATAAAAGACCCATTTAGGATTTGTCTTCTTTAAAAACCCATTTTTTACAAGACTTGAATATTTTAGCAAATATCAATATTTTTGGCATTATTTTATCTATAGCATTCATCCTACGCATTTATTTAATAGCTAGAACCTTAAAATCATGGGAAGGGGAAAACCATACCTCTAAGTTTGAAGTGGAGACAAAGAGAATATGACTATGAAAGCACTTAACTCCAAAGACCCCAAAAAAATCTTCAAAATGCTCCAAAGTTCCTCCTACAAGCTTGGCTCCATGACGCGACTCAGAAAGTGTCTCAAATATGCGTTCACTCTAATTTATGCCTAATCAAACCCCCCTAACTTAGAACTTTGCGCGTCCTGCGCAATGTAAAAGAATCTTAGCGTGACTTAACTCTTGAAAAACATTTTATTGGGATAGAATACCTTTTTCGGGGGCAAGCGATTGCATTTAGCGTATGCAACAAGCCTTTAAACCCCTAGGTCACCCTAGTAGGACGAGTGGTGTCTCGTGAGGGTTTGCAGTGAATATACCCACAAAATTTGACTCAAAGAAACTTCAAAATACGCAAAAATTATACAATTCAAACTTTCCCAGAAAATAATCATCATCAAGTCATGTTTAATAGTCTCAAATCATAGTGCGTGTGTGCGAAGTCAGAAATTTAACCGCCAATTTCCACCGATTGATCATTACATGACTTACCCGAACATTTGTTTTGATTTCAAATTCTCACGGAATACTCTCACAAACAAATCTCTCGGATTATGTCTATTCTCTCAGTATGCGTGATATAAAGAGCAAATATAATGGACGCAAAGTCATGCATACAAGTAGAAAGAGGGAAATTTATAGTGATAGGATCTCATCAACGGATTACAATTTTTCAAAACAGGAACATTGCCTGTTATTAGCGCATTCAATCTCTTTTATTATCTTTTGGTGTATTAGCTCTCCACGCGGTAACCAATTCCTCAATTTAGACTCGGTTAGGGCTTTTTCGAGGTTTAAGGTATATTGGGTAAAATGAAAGAGGTAGGGAAGGTTGGAATTGGAAAAGTCATTTATGATGTCTATTTGTGCTTTTTCCGAGCTATTGCTCATTTTTTTCATCTTTTTCTCTATTTATCTGTTTTTCACTTCTTTTCTTGCTATTTTTGTTGAGCATATCTATTTTTTCTTTCTCCTTTATATGCACTTTTCGGACTTAACTTCTGAATTTTTCCATTTTTCTCAATTCCGGGCTATTTGGGTTTTTCGGGTTGTCAAACGAAAGGATAAATTTATTTGGCCCAAATTGGGTTGCAAAAGGGTTGATTTTTCACATCTTTTTATGGCCACTATTTTTGGGTAACAAACGATAGCCTACTTCATTGTCCAAACTACCAATTGCGTTACCAAATGCATTTCAGGATGAATTTAAGTTCAGAGATCACTTTTGGCACATTTTTCAAAGCAATATCACACAAGTTTTTCATAACCGATCAAAATGAAAGGGTTGAGATCCTCGATAACTTTTTAGGCGCTGAAAAGAACTTTGAGTTAACAATTAACTCGGATTGATTTTTAAACTCGCAAAAAGTGATAGGCTCAAATCTCACCGGGTTAGTTAATCTCCACACTTGTTCGCTAAGTCGTCAATTTTCGCTCAATTTTCATCTTTAGTCAATTTCGGCTTTGTGTATGTTGAATTTTACATCTTGAGACTTCAATCCGACTTTTAATGATATTTTTAAAAAAATTGAACTCCAATTTTTATTTATTTTGAACAAAAATATTTTTGGGTTTTTCAAAATTTTATGATTTTTTTGGAAATTTCTGGGCATTTTTGAAGATTTGTGAAGTTTTAGAAATACGCACTTGTGACCCCACCTAACTTAGACTTTTGCATTGTCCTCAAACAAAAAGGAATAAATTCTAAACAAGGCAAAATAATAAGTGCGATAAATAAAACAAATAAATGGAGAAAATGCAGATTTTATAGAAAACATAACTGTGGTACAATTACAGGGAAAGACATACAACCACGTGAACTGGAAAAACAAATAAAAACTACCATAACCACATAAAGCTTCATTGGGGCGGGGGTTGGGAAGAACCGGGAGCATCAGGGCCGTAGGGATCATAAAAATAGGATGGCACGGGCTCGTTGGGATCCCCTTGGCATCGGTATATGTCCGAATGACAAAACTAGATGACTTTCGGGATCTCGTCATCCGGTACACATCGTCAGATGATTTGGTCGGCGCATGTAACACCCAGCTTAAAATAATAACGGGTGGCCAGCCCTATACTACATTAAATCAGGAGTTTCAGATGGCTCAGTCTCAACACCAACTGTCGGTACAAATATAATATAGACTAACTACCCGATATCATGTAAGCGAGATGTTAAAATTTAAATAAAATATGCAACAGACAACAAACCAACACTATACCACTACTAATAAAGGAAAGAAACGTGCATACAATTTATGATAAAGGAAATGCTAGAATAAAATGAAATAAATAACCACAACTAAATATTCAACAAAGAAGTAAACCCGAATAAGCTGTCGGGTCACAGCCAATACAATGACTGAAATGAAATAGATATACACATCTATAAATATCCCTTGGGTATAAACCCGATGTACAACATGAATCCTACCTAGATTTTTAAAGAAGTTAGAAGCGACTACAAGCTAAGTCCCGCAACAGTCCGCAACTATCACGGCTCCCAAGACTCTGGATAGGAGGTCATCCGGCATCCATGCGGTAGGACACCTGTAGTAATATATATATATATATATATATATATATATATATATATATATATATATATATATATATAAATATCCCTTGGGTATAAACCCGATGTACAACATGAATCCTACCTAGATTTTTAAAGAAGTTAGAAGCGACTACAAGCTAAGTCCCGCAACAGTCCGCATCTATCACGGCTCCCAAGACTCTGGATAGGAGGTCATCCGGCATCCATGCGGTAGGACACCTGTAGTAATATATATATATATACATAGGCAGGAGAGAAAAGTAAACGAGTCAGAGCCCGAGTTGTGAAAAATATTTAGCAAGTGTGTTAACCGTGCATAATAAATATCGGTGCACTTATTTCATAATTAAAGTGGAATCGCACTCTCGTGAAACCCCAACTCACCTCTCATCTAACGGCGCGCACCTATTCGCGTCCTGAGATTTTAGTTAAATTACGCCAATTATAAGGACAACCTAACTTAACATAGGCCCAGCCTATATCCACGAGAATTGCCTTCCTATATTAACCCAAGAATCCACACTTTCTAAACACACTTAATTATTTTTACAAACAAATATGCCATAATAGGCTTAATAGATTCCGGTTTATAATTTAATCAATTATAATTATTAATACGTTACCCACATACGTTTGGGATGAATCATAAGATTTAAATTAACATGCATACAAATTATTATTGACAAAACTTCTCTCCAATCTCAACATTGTACTACGTTTCGTGTGTGGGGTGTCTCGCAAAGCGAAATCCAAACAAGGAACCACCCCATTACAGTACTCCTTGACAACGTCGATCCTAGAGATCCATAATGCCACAAAAAATTATTTGACAAAACTTTTCTCCAATCTCAACACTGCATTACGTTTCGTGCGTGGGGTGTCTCGCAAAGCGAAATCCAAACAAGGAACCACCCCGTTACACTAATCCTTGACAATGTCGATCCTAGAGATCCATTATGCCATACATACAAAATTATACTACTACTACTACGACAAAATTTAGGTTACAATATGAAAGCAACTTAAAATCTCTAATAATATCCTTGGGATGATGTAACCGAAATATTCCTTAAATGCGAAACATCAACCCCCATCAATCTAGTACACCATAATCATCTATGATGTACTCCACAAATATTCCATATCCTTTCATCTATAGGATATATAAATATATATACATGCATTTTGTTCTAACCATATATATATACAATCATCTATTCCCATAGCCAAGTGTACATACCACATATGATGTACAATGGCCATTCACATAATATACCCGGTTATATATATCGCCGATAAAACTGCATCAAGCTATCATCTTCCAGGGCATTACTCACATACCATCCCGGGGACCCCGATCGGTCTCAATATCATCTACATCGGAGCCATACACACACACACGACGTCCCGGGAAGCAGCCATAGCTCTTAACCGGTCAATGACACGAGACATACCCACCACGCCTCACCCCGAAAATACAAATAACATAATAACACACTGGACGACTATGACCTGGGGACTATCCACATCCTGCTCTTTGAGCCAGGATGCTCACCCTCTGTGCGAAAACTTCCCAATGATAGCATGAGCTGGGTATGCTTAACCACATAAGTATATATATCATTCACATGCACAATATATATACATCCATATGATCCCATCATATGATCAAACCCTAAACCATCATATACGGTTTAGATACTCATACCATGTATATCCACAACATAGATACATCCATATATTCATATCTATATAGATATATATACATATATTCACATATCCTTATATCTATATATACAAACTAATTCTCGTTCATATGTATAAGAAATCTAAACTCGGCTATACGTATACATAATCCTCAATATACAAGCCGTCACCACAAACTCATTTAATTTTACCTCGATATGTGAATACAATCCCTCACTTGAAGCATATTCATCCATTTTACTATGATGAATAGTCTCCCAAGAAACATACGGATATATATATATATATATATATATATATATATATATATATATATATATATATATATATATCCAACTCTAGGGTTATCACCCAAAGTTAGTGTAGGAAACCATCACTACACGTCTCATCTATATCTAAAGCATATCAACATTTCCAATACAAATTTTGACTAAAGGTATACACCTAACCAAAAGTCTACAAACCTCAACTTATCCAAACTTCATTTCAAGTGTTGGAATTCCAATGATTATTTCCACACAATTATGTGTAAACTATCCTGATTAGAATTATACTACCGCCTATTCTAGTGATAGTACAACCCAATTCGTTCCCAATTTCACCTACGGTTCTATTGATAATATGAACCTCTTACTCCGGTTGGGTTACCGATTGTTCCATAGTTTAAACGTTTCTACGGATACGTGACCCCTCTCACTCTTCGGTCCCCAAACCTAAATCTCAATAAAGTCCTAGTTATTATAAGAATTGGGCGCTACCCTCGGCCTACAATTACGAGCCATGCCCTCGTAACTCTCTCTTTAAGAGTTCTTAACTTCACATCATATATATACTTACTTTTGATTTATAAATAGGATTTTCAACCCCAAATGAGGTTTCCCACTGTCTCCGTAAACATACACAACTTCAATGTATACATGTAAACATATACCTTCCTTAAACTATTTAAAGAAGTCCCCGAAATCAAATAAGTGAGAAACCCCCTATAAGTTTCCAAAACATATCTCTTACATCAAAGCCCCAAATCAATAAACCCAACCAAAAAGGGTTTGAAATCACTATGGATAAAATTCCTCAAAATGCCCTATTTTCGAATTGATTCGGCCCTATTCCGAATCGATTTGGCCTAGCGAATCGATTCAGCCTCCAAGGCGAATCAATTCGGGTCCAAATAACTGGGCTTCTGTCTTAGGCCGAATTGATTCGTCTTGGATCCGAATTGATTCGGTCACACAGACCTGGGACTCTGCAACATTCCAAATCGATTCGGAAGGAGGCCGAATAGATTCGGCCTGTTCAGCAGGCTATGAAATGGCTATTTTTCTACAAAAACCTAATTTCCCAAAAATTCCAAATCAATAATTTCTAAGTATAAATTGTAACCCAATCATGTTTCCAACATCAAAATACATCCCATAATTTCCTCCCATCAATTTATACCCTTTAAACCCATATTTAAACATTGATTTCAAGATTAAACCCAAAGATCTAGGTTTTGATATATATACCCAAAATCCATTTCTTAACCCCACAAATCATGAAATGAAATACACAAATGACTTATTTAGCAAGATTAAACACTTTCCTCAAATTTGTAGAGTTTGGATCGTCCTCGATGTCGTGGTTGGGCCGGAAATCTCCAAGCTTTCTTCCTCTCTCCCTTTCTTCTTCTTTTCTTTCTTCTTTCTCTCTTCTCTTCTATTTCTCTCTTTCTCTAAATGAGAAGTCTTGTCCCGTAAGCCTCTTAAATCCCTAAAACACAAGTCCCAATTTTAAATGTTAATACACACTTTAAATGACTCGTTTACTCCAATTCGAGTCAAACTGACTTAAAAATATTCCGGAGCAGAAATAAAACCCAATGACAGTCATTTTGACTATTTCGACCCTTCCGGGATCAATGGTACCCTCAAAATCATCATCCGGAATACTTTAAAAAATTCTCTATTTTGGGACCTTAATTCCAAATTTTAAAATTCTCTAATTTAATTAAATTTTATTTTTCCAAAAATTTAATTTCTCAGTCTCCAAAGTCAAGGGTTGTTACATACTTCCCCCCTTACAAAAATTTCGCCCGCGAAATTTTAAGATATGCCTAGGACCTCAATCTCATCTAGTCCTTACATCAACCCTCAAGGTCACTATACCGATCCTTTCTAGTTCTCACGTCGAACCATATAAATTTTTAAAACAAACTACTACTCAGGGCGCCCATACACCCCGTACCCGAGCTCGACTCGTAGAATTATAATCAGGCTTCATTAGCCTCAAATCGTAACATAACTATCACCAATATAATCTATAATAACATATTGACTATATAAAAGTTTGAAAATTCCCAATGGTTGAACTCTTCTCAATTCCTGACGTAAGCCTCCTTCGCGCAGGGGAGGTCTCGCAAGCGAAATCCAAACAAGGAACCCTCCTAATACACTATTGTGTAGCTAGGTCGGGGATTGAGATTAGTTGAACCAGGGTAAAGGTTTTATAAAAGGTTTTCATATTTTAGATACTTCCCGAAGGCCTATGTAACAATATATAATATAAATAAATCCCGTGTCTTTCGACACGCCAAACAAATACCTTATGTTTAGAACACAAGGCCTCAACAAATACAACACTTCTAACCACTACCTAGTTCTCAAAACTTAGCACAACTATGAGCTAAATTCTCCTCTCAAAATAAATCCACTAAGTTCTAAACCTCTCAACCATACTAATTCTTTTCATCACCCCAAAACATCATTTCAAGGCAAGTCCTTGAATCTCAACTCAGGGTACTCTACTTCTTCTAGGATAATCATTAATCCTAAACCTATTTCTCCACAAGAGAAACTTCTTCCTCAAAATCCTTCCTAACCATTTTGAAGGACAAAATGTGATTGCAACTACTGAAAACTCCCTCAGTCCTACACAACGAACCTGAGTCTCCAAATTCTTTCTCCCTCATCCTAGAAGGCGATACTCCTGATATTGGGACAACTCCACGTTCCTCACATCGGTAAGAGTCACCAACACTAGGTTTCCTAACAAAGGTTGACGAGTTTCCCAATCTAAACCTCCTAAGGACTACACTGTATACCTCCCCTCAGACTTACCTCCCTAAGTCCAAGATTCGTCATTCGAGTAAATTTCCCTTTTCTTACTCAACCAACGATAAATCACCTTGAACCACTGCTAAAAATCTCCCCAATATATCCGCCAGAATCGGGGAAAAACAAATACCCCCGATAAAAGCAAACCCAAAATATGCTATGGGCATTGTATCTCTAATCCTGTCCTTTCCTAGACGACATAATCTAGGCGACGTCTGAAACGAAAGCAACTGTTATCAGAACGTCGATCAAGTGAATACACTTCACAGAAGAAGATAAACGCAGTGAACACAACAATCCTAATAGTAGGGCTTTATATCAAGAACGTTAACGGAAGAACGTAAAAAACTCGCACAGATCCTAAGGACTCTAGAACCTGATGCTCTGATACCATCTGTAACACCCTGATTAAAATAATAACAGGTGGCCAGTCCTATACTACATTAAATCAGGAGTTTCAGATGGCTCAGTCTCAACACCAACTGTCGGTACAAATATAATATAGACTAACTAACCGATATCATGTAAGCGAGATGTTAAAATTTAAATAAAATATGCAACAGACAACAGACAACAAACCAACACTATAACACTACTAATAAAGGAAAGAAACATGCATACAATTTATGATAAGGGAAATGCTAGAATAAAATGAAATAAATAACTACAACTAAATATTCTACAAAGAAGTAAACCCGAATAAGCTGTCGGGTCACAGCCAATACAATGACTGAAATGAAATAAATATACACATATATAAATATCCCTTGGGTATAAACTCGATGTACAACATGAATCCTACCTAGATTTTTAAATAAGTAGGAAGCAACTACAAGCTAAGTCCCGCAACAGTCCGCATCTATCACGGCTCCCAAGACTCTGGATAGGAGGTCATCCGACATCCATGCGGTAGGACACCTGTAGTAATATATATATATACACATGCAGGAGAGAAAAGTAAACGGGTCGGAGCCCGAGTTGTGAAAAATATTTAGCAAGTGTGTTAACCGTGCATAATAAATATCAGTGCACTTATTTCATAATTAAAGTGGAATCGCACTCTCGTGAAACCCCAACTCACCTCTCATCTAACGGCGCGCACCTATTCTCGTCCTGAGATTTTAGTTAAATTACCCCAATTATAAGGACAACCTAACTTAACATAGTCCCAACCTATACCCATGAGAATTGCCTTCCTATCTTAACCCAAGAATCCACACTTTCTAAACACACTTAATTATTTTTACAAACAAATATGCCATAATAGGCTTAATAGATTCCGGTTTATAATTTAATCAATTATAATTATTAATACGTTACCCACATACGTTTGGGATGAATCATAAGATTTAATTTCAAATTAACATGCATACAAATTATTATTGACAAAACTTCTCTCCAATCTCAACATTGTACTACGTTTCGTGCGTGGGGTGTCTCGCAAAGCGAAATCCAAACAAGGAACCACCCCGTTACACTACTCCTTGACAACGTCGATCCTAGAGATCCATCATGCCACACGTAATTATTTGATAAAACTTTTCTCCAATCTCAACACTGCACTACGTTTCGTGCGTGGGGTGTCTCACAGAGCGAAATCGAAACAAGGAACCACCCCGTTACACTACTCCTTGACAATGTCGATCCTAGAGACCAATTATTCCATACATACAAAATTATACTACTACTACTATGACTAAATTTAGGTTACAATATGAAAGCAACTTAAAATCTCTAATAATATCCTTAGGATGATGTAACCGAAATATTCCTTAAATGCGATACATCAACCCCCATCAATCTAGTACACCATAATCATCTATGATGTACTCCACAAAGATTCCATATCCTTTCATCTATAGGATATATAAATATATATACACGCATTTTATTCTAACCATATATATATATACAATCATCTATTCCCATAACCAAGTGTACATACCACATATGATGTACAATGGCCATTCACATAATATACCCGGTTATATATATCGTCGATAAAACTGCATCATGCTATCATCTTCCAGGGCATTACTTACATACGATCCCGGGGACCCCGATCGGTCTCAATATCACCTACATCGGAGCCATACACACACATACACACGACATCCCGGGAAGCGGCCATAGCTCCTAACTGGTCAATGAGACAAAACATACCCACCACGCCTCACCCCAAAAATACAAATCACATAATAACACATTGGACGACTATGACCTGGGGACTATCCACACCCTGCTCTTTGAGCCATGATGCTCACCCTTTGCGCGCAAACTTCCCAATGATAACATGAGCGGGGTATGCTTAACCACATAAGTATATATATCATTCACATGCACAATATATATACATCCATATGATCCCATCATATGATCAAACCCTAAACCATCATATACGATTTAGATACTCATACCATGTATATCCACAACATAAATACATCCATATATTCATATCTATATAGATATATATACATATATTCACATATCCTTATATCTATATATACAAACTAATTCTCGTTCATATGTATAAGATATCTAAACTCGGCTATAAGTATACATAATCCTCAATATACAAGCCGTCACCACAAACTCATTTAATTTTACCTCGATATGTGAATACAATCCCTCACTTGAAGCATATTCATCCATTTTCCTATGATGAATAGTCTCCCAAACAACGTACGGATATATATATATATATATATATATATATATATATATATATATATATATATATATATATATATATATATATATATATATATATATCCAACTCTAGGGTTATCACCCAAAGTTTAGTGTAGGAAACCATCACTACACGTCTCATCTATATCTAAAGCATATCAATATATCTAATACAAATGTTGACTAAAGGTATACACCTAACCAAAAGTCTACAAACCTCAGATTATCCCAACTTCATTTCAAGTGTTGGAATTCCAATGATTATTTCCACACAATTATGTGTAAACTATCCTGACTAGAATCATACTACCGCCTATTCTAGTGATAGTACAACCCAATTCGTTCCCAATTTCACCTACAGTTAGATTGATAATATGAACCTCTTACTCCGGTTGGGTTACCGATTGTTCCATAGTTTAAACGTTTCTAAGGATACGTGACCCCTCTCACTCTTCGGCCCCTAAACCTAAATCTCAATAGAGTCCTAGTTACTATAAGGATTGGGTGCTACCCTCGGCCTACAATTACGAGTCATGTCCTCGTAACTCTCTCTTTAAGAGTTCTTAACTTCACATCATATCTATACTTACTTTTGATTTATAAATAGGATTTTCAACCCCAAATGAGGTTTCCCACTGTCTCCGTAAACATACACAACTCCAATGTATACATGTAAACATATACCTTCCTTAAACTATTTAAAGAAGTCCCCAAAATCAAATAAGTGAAAAACCCCTATAAGTTTCGAAAACATATCTCTTTCATCAAAAGAGAAATCCAAAATCAATAAACCCAACCAAAAAGAGTTTGAAATCACTATGGAGAAAATTCCTCAAAATGCCCTATTTTCGAATTGATTCTGCCCTATTCCGAATCGATTCGGCCTCCAAGGCGAATCGATTCGGGTCCAAAGACCTGGGCTTCTGTCTCAGGCCGAATCGATTCGGATTGGATCCGAATCGATTATGTCACACAGACCTGGGACTCTGCAACATTTCGAATCGATTCGGAAGGAGGCCAAAATCGATTCGGCCTGTTCAACAAGCTACGAAATGGCTATTTTTCTACAAAAACCTAATTTCCCAAAAATTCCAAATTAACAATTTCTAAGTATAAATTGTAACCCAATCATGTTTCCAACATCAAAAGACATCCCATAATTTCCTCCCGTCAATTTATACCCTTTAAACCCATGTTTAAACATTGATTTCAAGATTAAACCCAAAGATCTAGGTTTTGATATTTATACCCAAAATCCATTTCTTAACCCCACAAATCATGAAATGAAATACACAAATGACTTATTTAGAAAGATTAAACACTTGCCTCAGATTTGTAGAGGTTGGATCGTCCTCGATGTCGCGGTTGGGCCGAAAATCTCCAAGCTTTCTTCCTCTCTATCTTCCTTTCTTCTTCTTTTCTTAATTCTTTCTCTCTTCTCTTCTATTTCTCTCTTTCTCTAAATGAGAAGGCTTGCCCTGTAAGCCTCTTAAATCCCTAAAACACAAGTCCCAATTTTAAATGTTAATACACACTTTAAATAACTCGTTTACTCCAATTCGAGTCAAACTGACTTAAAAATATTTCGAAGCTGAAATAAATCCCAATGACAGTCATTTTGACTATCTCAACCCTTTCGGGATCGATGGTACCCTCAAAATCATCATCCAAAATACTTTAACAAGTTCTCTATTTTTGGACCTTAATTCCAAATTTTAAAATTCTCCAATTTAATTAAATTTTATTTGTCCAAAAATTTAATTTCTCAGTCTCCAAAGTCAAGGGTTGTTACAACGCAATATTTAAAAAGGAAGGGATCGTCATAGAAAAACATGCGCGACCAAGTAATCAATCTCTTCTTATCTTGCGGTGTCCAATCGGGAGGGGCGGTTCCCGTGACAAGGTAATTCACGATATCTGCAAACTAGGGAAAAGAAGAGGTAGCAAAAAGTTGCTCATCCGGAACGTATTCGTCTATAAGTATGGGATCACTAGGTTCGTCAGACGAAAGCCATGATAAGTGGTCGGCAACGACGTTTTCTACCCCTTTCTTATCTTTAATGGAGAGATTAAACTCTTGTAGGAGTAGGATCCACCTTATGAGACGCGACTTTGCATATTTCTTTACAAGTATGTATGTTAAAGCCGCGTGGTCGGTGAAGCAAGTAATGGGAGAACCGATAAGATATGATCGAAATTTATAAAGGGCAAAGACTACCACTACCAACTCTTTCTCCATGGTAGAGTAGTTGAGTTGTGGTCCGGTAAGAGTCCGGCTAGCGTAGTAGATGACACGAGCTTGCTTATCTTTTCTTTAGCCCAAAACAGCCCCTATCGCATAATCGCTAGCATCACACATAAGTTTGAATGGTAAAGACCAATCCGGAACTTGCATGATGGGAGAGGACACAAGCATGGTTTTTAGTTCTTCGAAAGAGCTTTGGCATGCTTCCGTCCACTCGAATGGTGTGTCCTTCATGAGTAGGTTGCTTAAGGGTCTAGCGATGGCGCTAAAGTCCTTAATGAACCTTCGATAAAACCCCGCGTGGCCCAAGAAAGAGCGCACGTCCTTGAGCGATTTTGGTGGGGGAAGATCAGCTATGACATATATTTTTTCCCTATCAACTTCTATTCCCTTGGATGATACTATTTGGCCAAGAACTATTACCTCGGTGACCATGAAATGGCATTTCTCCCAATTCAGCACTAAGTTCTTTTCCACACACCGGGCAAATACTTATTCTAGTTTTTCGAGACAAAGGTCGCAAGAGGTGCCAAAAATGCTGAAATCGTCCATGAACACTTCGAGTCCTCTCTTGACCATGTCGCTAAATAGACTCAGCATGCACCTTTGAAAGGTCGCGGGTGCATTACACAAGGCAAACGACATACATTTGTAGGAAAACGTACCAAAAGGGAAAGTGAAAGTCGTTTTCTCTTGGTCAAGTGCATATACCTCAATTTGGTTATATCCAGAATAACCATCAAGGAAGCAATAGTAAGGGTGGACCGCTACTCTCTCAAGCATCTGATCAATAAATGGCAAGGGGAAATGGTCTTTCCTAGTTCCCGCATTGAGTTTCCGATAATCAATGCAAACGCGCCACCCGGTGGTGGTACGTTGGGGAACTAGCTCTCCCTTAGCATTCTCAATCATTGTCATGCCCGACTTCTTCGGGATGACTTGAATAGGTCTCACCCGCTTTCTATCCGAGATTGGGTAGATAATCCCGACATCCAATAATTTAATAATTTCGGTTCTCACTACTTCTTTCATGTTGGGATTTAGCCTTCTTTGCATTTCTCTTGAGGGCTTGACATCCTCTTCGAGATGGATCTTGTGAGTGCAAATCAACAGACTTATCCCCTTTAAATCAGCAATCCACCAACCAAAAGCACTTTGGTGCTTTCTCAGAATTTTCAACAGTTTACCCTCCTGCTCTTCATCTAGGCTAGAGGAGATAACAACAAGAAATGTCTCATCCTCTCCTAGGTATGCATATTTAATATGGGAGGGGAGTTTCTTCAATTCGAGGGTTGGAAATTTATCGCTGGAGGGAACCATGCGTGTATCTCTCGGAGGTAATTCCTTGAATCTAGAAACCCAATTTACATCTCTCGCGTCCTCGTTCGACGCTCTCTCATCGAGTAACTCTCTCAACTCCTCAACCTCCTTCTCGAAGTCGGTGTACGTCTCCTCACTCTCGTGTCTTGACACTAAGCAGGACCCTAAGGCGTCACCACACCCGAGGATCCTATTGTTCTAATACCATTTGTAATGACCCGATTCAGGTTCACCGTTGGGTAAACCCGCACCGAGTCAAGGAGATAAAGGGGAAGGGAACATCCCAATTCTATTACTTAAGAAAAACCCTTTTATTTGCACCACTTATTAGAGATTAATTTACTTGCTTTATGTTAGAAAAAGGTGACCACTTTAAGTGATTAAGTCAATTTACAAGATTTATTTATAAAAATTCGAATTAATCCAAAATGTCAATTAAATAAGAAACAAACCACATTCATTCCTATATTATTACAAACCATGGCCAAAGACCCACATAAAAGTGTTTGAAGTCCAAAGTTACCAATGTTCCAAAACATGATTTTATTGAAAAGACAAAGCACAAATGACATTGATTGCCCTATAGGGCCTTACCCGCGTCCTTTTCAACGTCCTTACATGAAGTGCTTGGGGTGGGGTGGGGTTTTTAACATAAAATGCGTGAGTGAGCGAATGCTCAGTGGGTGAGTAATACTAATCTATACGTTTTCTGCAAAAATACGATACACATAGCATGTATTTTAATCAATTCCAAATATATGTAACCGTTTAACTAGTGTTAATGGAACTACCATAAAATGCGCCCCAGCGATATGCTCATACTCACACTTAACCATTCAATTACCAACTTTTACTGGGACTAGAGACTAATTAATTATAGTTTATCCTTTAGTCTCCTTTTTGTCAAATCTCATTAGGTTGCCTTACTTATTCAATTTCGAGTACAACTATTATCTTTTCCTTTCTCCATTATTTTTTCTCGAAATCATCCGATAACCGCATACTTTAATGGTCTCCACATCGTCGTCCATGCTACCATACGTTTTGGTCGGTGATTTTGGGCCTTTCACCCCAGTCATCCTGGACCTCCTTAATTATCTTAGTGTCATTTAACTCCATATTAATGTGTTTTAACATATTGCGAATGTCAACATTATTCTAAAATTTAGCCATTTTCATTATTTCCACGGTTTACATCATCATTTCAACTTATCAACATGATATTTATCCAGTACATATGTTTTTCACAAAAATCAACCGATAAGGTCTAAAGAGGAAATCCGACCATTAGGACCCTCAATTTGTCAAAATATCCATTTTACCCATTCTTTCATCATAACTTTATGAAAAACATATTTAATTGATTATGGCACTAAAACCCAACATTTTCCTTTCCAAACATCCCTTTTTATGATTTTATGTCAAAAATCATGCTTACCATTTTATGTTTTACCACATAAAATACATTTTTGTCATTCAATAATATTTTAACCAAATGTCCATAACTTGCCCTATTATCACATGTGAATTCAAATATCATTTTCTTCATTCTAATAATATTTATCACAGATTTGGGACTGTTTTTCAATATATAATCCTTCCCTCATAAAACCCATTTCAACATAAATTATCAAGTCTAAAATGTCAACTTCCATGTTACAACATGATTATACACATGTTAAAGAGGATTTCTAGCCTAGAAAATCCTCAAAATGAACTTAAACAAGATATAAATCACATGTTTACATTTTTCGTGTTTTCTTCCAACTTTAAAGGTAAAAATGCTATTTTATTCATAAAAGACCCGTTTAGGATATGTCTTCTTTAAAAACCCATTTTTTGTAAGGCTTGGATACTTTCACAAATATAAATATTTTTGGCATTATTTCATCTCTAGCATGCATCCTACACGTTTCCTTCGTAGAAAAAACCTTTAAATCATGGAAAGAGGAAAACCCTACCTCAAAGTTTGAAGAGGAGACAAACAAGAGTTGGCTATGGAAGTTCCTAACTCCGAAGTCTCCAAAAATCTCTTGAAAAACGCTCCAAAGTTCCTCCAATAAGCTTGACTCTACCCATTCCCTCCCTTGATATGTTATGAGATGATGAATAGAGCTTGGAAATGATATGTAATGCCGTATCAAAATGGTGGCAAGGTGTGGCTATGGTGGGAAATGCATGGGGAACAAGGATGAACTCTTCAACGTGTATATATATATATATAGGGAGAGGTTCATAAGTGGACCAAAAGAATGAACTTTTTAATGGACCTTAACAAAAAACACATATTAACACATTAATTTTAATTTCTATAGTGTAATTGGTCCGCGCCAGAGGCACCCGAGACCACACCTTCACCCCACTAACCTCCCACCCCACCCCCACCGCCCCCACCCACCACCATCACCAAAGCAACCCTTGTGGCAGCCCTTATGACAACAGGGCTGCCATGGGGGTGGGAGGGTGGGGGGCGCATGGGTGGGGGTGGGGGTGGGGGATCTATCGACATGCGTATTTGGTGTCGCTGGAGCGGACCAATTACACTATAGGAATTAAAATTAATGTGTTATTATGTGTTTTTTGTTAAGGTCCATTCTTTTGGTCCACTTGTGAACCTCTCCCTATATATATATATATATAAAATAAAGGAGGAGGGATTTTTTGTCTCCCCCAAGTAACGATTCAGATTAAATCTGATGAGTTTGGTCTTTATCAACTAGTGGTTGAGATTGAATGGGAGGATTTCACTACACCAAAACACGCCATTAGTAACACAATTTTACCGTTACTAAAAATATTAGCAACACGATTTTTTCGTTAGAAAAAAGGTGTGGGGCACGAAGCTAGTAACGAAAAATTCTGTTACTAATAGTAACGGTAAAATTCAGAAGTAGTAACAACAAATTCTGTTACTAATAGTAACAGTAAAATTCAGAATTAGTAACGAAAAATTATGTTGCTAATAGTAACGGTAAAATTCAGAATTAGTAATGATAAAATTCTGTTTCTATTAGTAACGGTAAAATTTAGAATTAGTAACGGTAAAATTATGTTACTAATAGTAATGGTAAAATTCAGAATTATTAACGGTAAAATTCTGTTAGTAATATTAATACATATTTAAAAAAAAATCAAGATCCAATATCCTGATTATTCTTACCACACTATTTAAATTCTAAGAACATATACAAAAACAATCTACAAAAACAAGGGCATTATATTCAACATGTACATTTATATAAGACTCCACTCTTTATTTACAAAAGAAACTTAAACCAAAAAAAATGAAACATCGTAATACAATCACCCCGAAAGTTACATTATTTTAATAAAAGCATCCAATATAACATCCTTAAACAATCATCCCCAAATGAGATATTTTTATATTATAACCAATAAAATAAAATAAAAAAAAGAAGTCGGTTGTTGTTGACTATCAACTTTTGTTATATTATCACCATCAATGCCACAAATGCTGTAAACTTGATGATTATCCAAAAACGACATTCTGTCAAACAAAATAAATTTATCATATTAGTTATAATATCAAATCTGCATAATGAATTTAAAGTACAATATTATTGCATTTTTAGTTATTTTCTCAAACTGATAAAATGAGGTTTTTACAATATCAAACATAATATATGGTTAGAAATAGGAAAAAGGATTCAAAAGTAAACGTATAGTCGCCTTTTGACTCAATCTTTACTATAAGACAACATAACTAAAGATCATCTCGTGAAATACTTCATTTTCTTTTACCAATAAAAACAGTTCATGACACACACAAATAGAGATTCAAAAGTAGAAAAATAGGACTCGTAAATGAGGAAAATGTTGTAATGTTTTCAAGTATACAAATTATACGAATTATTTCATTAGTGTACATTTTATAGAAGTGTCAATTTAAAGTAAAAAAATAGAAATAGTTGTGTACTCTTTCAAAAATTAAGAGCACTGAAATAACTTTAAGAATATCAACCAAAAGAAAATACACTGTATGCCATTATGTTTCAGTTCAATAGATTTCATACCCGTGAGACCAATTTGTTGAGATTGGTATAAGTTGGCCTTTCAATGTCAAGTGAGCGGCGACAAATGTCATAAATGACCTCATTGTCAAGGAGTACTGTGACATCAGTATGCTCAAGAATAGAATCAATGGACAAGACACTGTTGTAAGGCTCAACAACAGATGCCCTGCAACCCAGCATGGAAAACCAAGAAGAAGCCCTGCAACCCAATCCAGTTGTCTGAAAGCTTCCTTATGTGGTCCAGACACAAATCAACCATCTCTTTCCCAACTGAAGCAACAAAGGAACATGAAGGTGATGTGAATCCCCGGATTGTATAAAACCTTTGTAAAATTATATTTCCTTTTCTTGTTTACTATGCGGAAACGTAAAAGGTTATGGTTCAACTTAAATACCAAATTTTAATTTCTATTTCAAAATTCAAATTAAACCTAAGTGAAAATTAATTAAACACACGCAAATATTAATTTCACTTAAACCAATTAATTTAAGTCCTAGAATTTTCCTAAGTCATAATTATCAATATTCCAAAGTTAGGTCAAACCAATTTTAGCAAATGACTTGAATTAAATAAACAATTATCCAAATTTAATTAGCACACAATTAAATTATGTGTGACAATTAAAACCAATTTTATCTTGAATTTGCCTAAGCATGAGTTCTAAGTTATTATGCAAGATAAAAGTAAATCAATCACACTACACCGAGATGTACGATGAAAAACCCACAACGGGAAACAACTTCGGTTGGCCCTAGCCACAAATCTACTAAGTACGAAATTTAAAAATACAAGACAGAAAGGCTTACAACACACGACTCGATCCCTCTCAAGTCCCGACGCTTCTTCTTGTAGACACCTCTTCCTAGCGGATAACCTTGGAGCTCCATCGCGGTCTCAGAATCCACTGATAGGACTTTATATGGTCACCGTCACCCGAGCTAGGAGCCTTTCTCCAAGAGGGTAAATCAACGTAAACAACTTCTTCTTTGTGGGATTTAGAAGCAAACCCAAACACTCTCTTTAATTCGATGTAGAGATAAACCCGGTGCCAAACTCCAAGCAAGATGTATATGTATATGAACTTGGATGAATAAAACTATGGGTGAAAACAAGAGTGGTAGATGAATTTTACTTTGAAAATAATCACTCAAAACATGATCTTTTTCTCTTTATAATTTTTTATCTCAAAACACTCTCTAAGAGTTCAAAGGATATGAAAACGATTTTTTTTCAAAAGTGATTCCCGCACATAGTTATGCTGTGAAAAGTTGGTTAAGAAACAAGTGGGGAAGTGGGTGAAAAACTGCTTAAAACTGTTCCCGCAAAGCATCTCGTTCGAACGACATTTCGTTCAAACGAGTCTTCTAACGAAGTTTCAGTATAAACTCGTTAGAAGCTCGTTAGAAATCCCGTTAGAACGACAATCTCGTTCGAACGACATTTCGAACGAAGTTCCAATATGCCATAATGGGAAGTCATTGGGAATCTCGTTCGAACGACATCTGGTTCGAACGACAATCTCGTTCGAACGACATATCGAACGAACTTCCAGAAAGTTTGGAAAATTCGATTTTAGCCCATAAAACTTTATAAACTTATTTTAAAGTTTTAATTAATTCTTTCTGAAAATAAAACATAGTTTTAATTAAACCTAACACCCAATAAACAAGCTCCAAGCTCCTATATATATAATATTGCATTCATACCTTGGGAGCATGGAACCATAGTTGATGACGTAGAAACGAGGCACGCAAACCGGAATGATGATGAAGCTTTATACTCTTTTCCGCTACGTCTTCAAAAAAACTTTTCATAGGTTTGAGAATATTACAATTAAATACAATCCTATGTATAAATGTTTTTGTCCGGAATTGAGCCAAAACTATATATATGGACTCAATTGGAAATTGTGTCCTTACAAATCTCCCCTTTTGGCTATTTCAGGACAAAAACCAAACAAAAAATCCTAAAGGGCCGTCAAGCTCACTAGACTCAAAACATAACCCACCTAAACTTGACTCAACCCAAGGATCAAACGCTTTGCCATTGAAAGATGCTGCTTTAGAAGAATTCCTACACACTTAAGCAAACTCATCAAATGCATAGGGAATATCAAAGTATTTAAAGCGACTAAAATAAATACTCCCCCAAAATTAATTATCCCCTTTATAAAAAAGATCAACCCAAGAAGTTAGCTACTCCCCCTAAGTTAAATCTCCTAAACGTAGATAAGATTATAATAGGATAAGATACCATTTCTCCCCCTATCATTCTCCCCCTTTTTGTTCAGGAATAGGCAAAGGATAAAGAACAAATATAAAAGCATGTTGAAGCTTAATGTGATAAGACATGAAAGCATATGGGCAACAAAAGCATAACTAATCCAAGATAGATACCAAAACGAAAGTATACGCATAGAAGGACTAGACAGCAAGACAAAAACCAAACAAAATACCATATATATATGTACTAGAAATATATTAATAATGCACACGCACATATATATATATATATATATATATATATATATATATATATATATATATATATATATAAACACATACATGACACAAAATACAATAAGTTTGCATACTCGTATGGCAAAAATGTGTCATATGGAAAAGGAAGTGTTGGGGTGTGAACTAGTAACAATTAAATTTAGACCCAATCACTTAAAAACATGTTCACGGAGTTCTCATTTGATTGCAAACTTCATCACATTTAAATATAACCTCATGTGACAATATAGATTGAACTCAATGAACAAACATACACAATGCATACAAGCCTAGCATATTGATGATTCTACAAACCAATAGAGTCATGCCATGAAATACGCACCTAGGATAAATGGACATTGTGCAAACTGTTGATATACTATCCAATCTCCCTCAATAAGCATATATTAATTTTGAATGAATATATCAATCAAACATAGGCCTTGGCAATTATTTTTCTTTTAATGCCATATTTTCTGTTTTTAGGCCTTTGGACCACGTATTTCTTTTAGGTCCATTCAAAACGGTGGCTTACAATCGCAAAGGATCACTTAGTCCTTTCGGAGCCCTTCCCCGTGCACATTTATATTTATCATGTTTTCATTTTTCACACAAATCTCACGTGCAACGGATTTTGACATGCACTAGTCTTCCTAAGTCACAAATATGTAGATGACAAGATTGGAAGGAGAACACCTCACATAACTCAAATATACATATGAAGTTAAAAATTCAAAGGAGCTCGTGCATGTGTGAATAGAGGCATATAAAAATAGAATCCATTTAAACAACACAAAATCCAACTACTCTATGTATTCATGGTAAAGAACATAATAAGGATTGACAATCTAAACCAAAAGTTCTAGCCACATGGGAGCGTTAAGGGATGGATTCAAACACAAGTATATGCCACTTAAAGTGTGTCAAAAAAAATACACACAAAATGAAATCATTTTGAGTTTTTGACATTTTTAACCAAAAATTAAGAATATATACTCAAAAGGATAAACAAAAATCATTTGAACTTTTCATAAAGCTTAAATTATCAAGAGATAAAAACCCAAATGATAAATAAAAATCTTTTTGTATTTTTCATTTAATGCAATCAAGATGAAGAAATAAAATACAAAAGATAAACAAAAATCATTATTCTAGCATGTGGTATGAAATAAAGTAATGACTAGCAAATGATTAAACAAGCACACATTTAGCATGTGAATATATCATGAAGTACAAAAGCTAAAGTATGCAAGCACTAACACATTCATCCTTTAGATTTAGCAAGGGAGGAAGCATGTGAAAGTAAATGAGACTCAAAAACCCTATTATGCAAGGCAACCAAGTCGGATTTCCTAACCCAAATTAATGAAGAATAACTATCTTGGGGTGTAGGAATTTGAAATACATTGGTTGCGTTACGTTGGGATTTTCTAGGAATTCGTTTAAGATCAAAACAAAATTTCCTAAGATGACCTTTTCGACCACAATGTGTACAAGTGAAGACATGTCGAAAAGATTTACTTACGGAGTGATCTCTAAATGTTTTCCTAGTTGATTATTCAGTAACATTGGTTTCAGCTTTATAAGTAGATTCATTACAAGTATTGAAGCCTAAACCACAAGTATCATTTTTAATTTGGACAGTTCCTAATATTTTATCTAATTTTTCCGAACGACACTCCAAATCAAATTTGACATTACTAGAGTATTTTAATTTATTTTGCAATTCTAAAATGTTAGACTCTAATAAAACATTTCGCTCTTCAAAAGTAAGAAGCTCCCTTTTCAAGCATTCCATTAAACCCCTAAGGCTATCTCTCTCGCCTTCTATATAATCAAGCTTCTCTAGAAGAGTCCTCTCACGTGTCTTAAGGTTTTCTACCAACATGCTATCATCAATGACCTTGACACACTCTTTTAAACTAGCTTCTAACTACAAATTAGCTCTTTTCAATTTAATAGATTCTTTATAAAGTTCTTGAAAAGCATTTTGAAGTTCACTCACATTAACCTCTTCTTCATTTTCACTCTCTTTCTTCTCCACTCTCACTATTATAAAAAATAAGAGAATCATAAACAATGACCTTGGAAGTGTCATGAGTTAACGTTTCATCAATCGATGAGTTCTCACTATCACTCATATAACTAGCCATAAAGGCCACAAAACTAGGCTTAGTGGGGGAATCGGGCCCCTCTTCCTTATCACTATCACTAAGGGTCGCATTATATGAAATGGGTCGTTTACCCTCTTTCCTTAGTTTAGTGGGGCACTCAGAAGCCCTATGGCCATAACCCTCACAACCAAAACACCTATTAGACTCGTCCCTATTTAAATTTTCATTAATAGTTTTAGGGATCTTCTCGGCTTTAGGGATCTTCTCGACTTTGTCATGCTTAGAAGTTTCAAATTTCTTAAAATCATTTTTAAATTTATCTTTTTTAAATTTAAGAAATTTTCTAAATTTACGAGCAAACAAAGCCATGTCTTCCGAGTCACTATCACTCTCGCTCTCTACTACTTGTTTGACCTCTTTACGGGCTTTTAAAGCAACACCCTTTTCAATTTTCTTTTCAGTTTTAGAGGGAAACATATCTAGTTCACAGGTTTGTAAATCACCTACAAGCTCTTCTAATTTCGTAGAGACTAAAGTTGGTAAAGAATTTAAAACGGTCACTTTTGGAATAAATCTATCAGGTAGGGACCTTAAAATTTTCTTTACAACTCGGTTGTTAGGTATTTTCTCTCCCAAGTTAAAAGATGAATTGACAATATCGGAAAGTCTAGCATAAAATTCATCAAAAGTTTCATTATCGTTCATTTTAATAGTTTCAAATTGAGTGGTGAGGTTTTGGAGTTTCGAAGCTTTAACGACACTAGTTCCTTCATGAGTTAGTTGTAAAATATCCCAAGCTTCTTTAGCGGTTTCACACGTCATAATACGTCGGAATTCATCCGGTGTGACAGCGCTAAACAAGGAATTTAAACCACAGGAATTAAAATTAGAAAGTTTAAACTCATTCTCAGTCCATCTATCGGCCGGTTTGGGAACACGTTCATTTTTAACTAAGTGAGTTGGTGGGGACCACCCATTAATAACAAACATCCAAACTCTCTCGTCGATAGATTTTAGTGCCGATTTCATTTGCTCTTTCCAATACGCGTAGTTAGAACCATCGAAAATAGGAAATTTAGAAAATGGGGAAAATTCCATTTTAGCCAAAAATTATTTAAAGGATCTTTAACGAAATAATTTATCGCTTTGGCTCTGATACCAATTTGAAGGCGATGTGAATCCATGGATTGTATAAAACCTTTGTAAAATTATATTTCCTTTTCTTGTTTACTATGCGGAAGCGTAAAAGGTGATGGTTCAACTTAAATACCAAATTTTAATTTCTATTTCAAAATTCAAATTAAACCCAAGTGAAAATTAATTAAACACACGCAAATATTAATTTCACTTAAACCAATTAATTCAAGTCCTAGAATTTGCCTAAGTCATAATTATCAATATTCCAAAGTTAGGTCAAACCAATTTTAACAAATGACTTGAATTATATAAACAATTATCCAAATTTAATTAGCACCCAATTAAATTAAGTGTGACAATTAAAACCAATTTTATCTTGAATTTGCCTAAGCATGAGTTCTAAGTTATTATGCAAGATAAAAGTAAATCAATCACACTACGCCGAGATGTACGAGAAAAAACCCACAACGGGAAACAACCTCGGACGGCCCTAGCCACAAATCCACTAAGTACGGAATTTACAAATACAAGACAGAAAGGCTTACAACACACGACTCGATCCCTCTCAAGTCCCGACGCTTCTTCTTGTAGACACCTCTTCCTAGCGGATAACCTTGGAGCTCCACCGTGGACTCGGAATCCATCGATAGGACTTTATATGGTCATCGTCACTCGAGCTAGGAGCCTTTCTCCAAGAGGGTAAATCAACGTAAACAACTTCTTCTTTGTGGGATTTAGAAGCAAACCCAAACACTCTCTTCAATTCGGTGTAGAGATAAACCCGGTGCCAAACTCCAAGCAAGATGTATATGTATATGAACTTGGATGAATAAAACTATGGGTGAAAACAAGAGTGGTAGATGAATTTTACTTTGAAAATTATCACTCAAAACATGATATTTTTCTCTTTATAATTTTTGATCTCAAAACACTCTCTAAGAGTTCAAAGGATATGAAAACGATTTTTTTTCAAAAGTGATTCCCGCACATAGTTATGCAGTGAAAAGTTGGTTAAGAAACAAGTGGGGAAGTGGGTGAAAAACTGCTTAAAACTGCCAAAAATTGTTCCCGCCTGGCATCTCGTTCGAACGAACCCTCGTTCGAATGAGTCTTCCAACGAAGTTTCAGTATGAACTCGTTAGAATCTCGTTAGAAATCCCGTTAGAACGACAATCTCGTTCGAACGACATTTCGAACGAAGTTCCAGTATGCCATAATTGGAAGTCGTTGGCAATCTCCTTCGGATGACATCTGGTTCGAACGAACTTCCAGAAAGTTTGGAAAATTCGATTTTAGCCCAGAAAACTTTATAAGCTTTTTTTAAAGTTTTAATTAGTTCTTTCTGAAAATAAAACACAGTTTTGATTAAACCTAACAACCAATAAACAAGCTCCAAGCTCCTATATATATAATATTGCATTCATACCTTGGGAGCATGGAACCATAGTTGATGACGTAGAAACGAGGCACGCAAACCGGCATGATGATGAAGCTTTATACTCTTTGCCGCTACGTCTTCAAACAAACTTTTCATAGGCTTGAGAATATTACAATTAAATACAATCCTAGGTATAAATGTTTTTGTCCGGAATTGAGCCAAAACTATATATATGGACTCAATTAGAAATTTGTGTCCTTACAGAACATCATAAAAATATTTTAAACATATGAATCATAATTGGCATCAGTGTTATCAGCAATGGGAATAATAAATCTACATCTTTATTTAAATTTGAGGTCACATTTGACCTCGGTGCGGGTTGGCCCGGCATTATACGGGAGTATAATGCATCCCGGAGTGACAGTGCACTCGGGATATAAGATTTCTCTCAGCAGGCGGTATGTGGTATCTTCTGTACCGACGGCTGCACTACCGTGTTACGACATTTCTCTATCTATTAAAGACTCGGTGTCCTCACTTGGTGCGCTCGGAGGTGTGTCTTAAGAAGGAAAACGAAGTGTTGTTTGAGATTGAGTGTGACGGTGTGGGAGGTGGAATCCAGAACTGTGGGGCGTTAGGAGTTTGGGGGCTATCGGGGTTGTACTCAACGATTGGATTTTCGTGAATGCTGGTTGGAGTATTATGGGGTGTGGGAGTGAGTTCAGAATTTTGCATTAATAGCTTATGAGACATGGTGATGAATCTTTTTGGATTTTTTTTGAAATTTTTAAATGTTTTAGGATTTTTTTTTGGAAATTTTTGGTCAAAGTTTTATATTGACTCGATCTAATCCTAAGTCTACCTAATTCCCCGACAACGGCGCCAAAAACTTAACACGACTCAAAAAGTGTCTCTAATGTGCGTTCACTCTAGGCTCAAGTGCAAGCATGTCGCGTTAGTAATAAATCCATTAAGTCGGGATGGTATCCACAGGGAAATAGGACAACAAAGTTGTGACGACGTTGGATAGACAAGGAAATCCTAACTCTGACTCTGAAAAGAAAAAGAAAAGATGATTGGTTTTGGGGATGATTATACTATATGCAATTATGAAAAGTGGAACTACACTAAATTACCTAAAATACTGATGAATACTGATTTAAAACTTTAAACTATATGATGAAGAAGAACAAGAAGGGAATACAATCCCCTAACTCTAGTGTATTGCAGGTATAATACAAATCGTAAATTCAACTGATTGATTAGACCCAGAATTTAGTACTCCCAAGCATTACGTATATGAGGTTCAAGCCCGCATCATACTTAATCTGAGGACGAGTAAATCGGTATCACGATAGTGACACTCGGATTGCATTCTAAATCATCCCGGTTACCCGAAAGCAAGCAAGATCTAAAGATCTACAATTATCGTGTTCCTACGCGATACGGTTGTAATCAATCACTAAATTTAGAGAATTAATGTTATACACATGCAACTATCACATCAGGCTGGGTTCATGTATCCCGACCTTAGAAAATCTAGCCTAGCATGTTGAAACTAATGGAAATAATTTTTGAATTTCAGAAAACCATAATTAAACTAAGGAAAATTTGAGGAATGATGTAAAAAGGAATTTAAGAGAGAAAATAACTCACTAATCTTACCAAAGCATCAAAAGAAGTAATTAAGAACACTTGTAATCACAGAAATCTGAATAACCTTTAAAGTTGAAATTAAAATTGTAAACTATCTCTAAACTAGGGTTTCTGAAAAAGAATAGAAAATTCTATTAGTTCTCCGTACTAAAAATGATAATAACTCGGGTTTTTATACCCTACAAAATTTTAGGAGTTTTAGTTACACTAGGACTCTTCATAGGAGAAGGAGAAGATTACAAAATCTAGACAGTCGGACTGGTCTGGGTCTCCTGCGGATCGGTCTGCCTTGAATGCGGACCGTTTCGTTTATTTTTGGGGCGGATCGGTCCGAGGCAGGTCGATTAGTTTATTTTTCCTCCCTCTTCGATTTGCTTTTGATCCAAAATCTTCGGGAATATGCACTGTGGACCGGTCCAGGGCTACTGCGGATCGGTCTGCCTATTTGACTTTTTTCTCCAACTTTGACTGCTCATAACTTTTATTTCGAGACTCCGATTGAGGCGCCGTTTATTCCTATGTGCTCATGAACTTGATATCTTCAACTTCTCTTTAGGCGCCTCATCCGAATTCTAGGTAGAAATTACACTTTTGCCCTTTGGACTTTCCTTCTTTTCGTTTCTCGATTCTTCCAGTTTCTTTCTTTCTTTCTTGACATCACATACCTATAAAATCAATACGAAATACCAGAAACTCGGTGTACTCATTAGGATAAGTCAGTAACAAGATTATGAGATAAAGTCAAATCGATTAAATTGTTCGAGGTGCTAAAAGTAACTAAAGTAAGGGATAAATTGGGAAGAATTTATGCCTAATCACTCCACCCACTTCCTCTCTTGATAATGCCAGAGGATGATGAATAGATCTTGGAAATGGTGTGCAATGGTGTTTCAAAGTGGTAGAAAGGTGTGTCTATGGTGGGAAGTGATTAGGTAAGAAGGATGAACCTCTTAAACACACACACATATATATATATATATATATATATATATATATATATATATATATATATATATATATATATATAGAGAGAGAGAGAGAGAGAGAGAGAGAGAGAGAGAGAAATGTTGATAACAATGGTGGGGAATGGATTTTCTCTCTCTCTCTCTCTCTCTCTCTCTCTCTCTCTCTCTCTCTCTCTCTCTTCTTATAACCCCAAAGAAAACCACAAAAATTAATTAAAAACTTATGCACAACATGCTATACACGTTTTGAATCACCAGATGCTCTCAGATGTCCACACATCATCAGTCTGAGGACTATGAAGTTGACAACACATTAAAAATTTGGAAAAGTTTTTTACTTTAGCTCGAGTCGTTCTAATGACATTTGATCTCATTCGAATGATAACTGTAAGGACACAAATTTCAAATTGAGTCCATATATAGTTTTGGCTCAATTCCGAACAAAAACATTTATTCATAGGATATTATTTATTTGTAATATTCTCAAGCCTATGAAGTATGTATTGAAGACGTAGCGGCAAAGAATTTAAAGCTTCATCAAAATGCCGGTTTGCGTGCCTCGTTTCTACGTCATCAACTAAGGTTCCATGCTCCCAAGGTATGAATGTAATTATATTTATATAGGAGCTTGGAACAATTTGTATTGGGTGTTAGGTGTAATAAAAACTGCATTTTATTTTCAGAAAGAATCAATTAGAACTTTGAAATAAGTATATAAAAGTTTCTGGGCCAAAATCGAATTTTACAAACTTTCTGGTCGTTCGTTAGAAATGTCGTTCGAACGAGTTTTTTCGTTCGAACCAGATTTCGTTCGAACGAGTTTTGTCGTTCGAACCAGGTTTCGTTCGAACGACTTTTGTCGTTCGAACCAGTTTCGTTCGAACCAGTTTGCCAACGACCCTAAACTGGTCAGTCGTTCGATATGTCGTTCGAACGAGTTTTTCGTTCTAATGAGGTATCTAACGAGATTCTAACGAGCCCAGGCTGGTCGCTCGTTAGAAGTCTCGTTCGAATGAGAGTCAAGTTCGTTCAAACGAGACGCCAGGGCGGGAACAGTTTTGAGCAGTTTTTGGCAATTTTTTCCCCACTTCTCCACTTGGTTTTCAACCAACTTTTTTCATACATTATTATGTGCGGGAAACACATTTTCCAAGATAACTTTTCCATCCTAATACATCTCCTAGAGAGAGTTTGAGATATCATTTTAAAAAGGAAAATGTTCATGTTTGGGTGTTCTTCAACTTAAAGAAAAATCTTTAAACACTTAGTTTACACCCATTGTTGTTTATTCCAAGTTCTATATATACATATCTTTGCTTGGAGTTTTTGGCACCGGTTTTCTCTACCGAATTCAAGAGACGTTTCGGGTTTGCTTCTACACCCCATCACAAAGAAGACTTTTGTTGAGATTCTACCCACATGGAGAAAGGCTCCATGCTTGGGTGACGGTGACCATATAAAGTCCCATCGGTGGATTTCGAGACTGCGGTGGTGTTCCGAGGTTGTCCGCTAGGAAGAGGTTTCTATGAGAAGGAGCGTCGAGGCTTGAGAGGGATCGAGTCAGTCGTTGTAAGTCTATCTGTCTTGTATTTGTAATTCCGTATCTAGTGGACTTGTGGCTAGGGCCGTCCGAGGTTGTTTCCCGTCTTGGGTTTTTTCCTCTTACATCTCGGCGTAGTGTGACATTGTTTATTTTTATCTTGCACAATAATTTAGAATCCATGCTTAGGATAATTTCAAGATAAAATTTGGTTTAATTATCACACTCATTTAATTTGGGACTTAAATTAATTATTGGGTAAAATTGGTTTATTCAAGTCATTTGCTAAAATTGGTTTCGCCTAACTTTGGATAATTGTTAATTATGACTTTGGCAAATTCTAGGACTTGAGTTGAATTATGTTTTAATTTGTTTTGAGAAATTAAAACTTGTTGTTGTTGTTTTGAAAGTTGAACCATCACCTGTTGTACAACGCTTCCGCATTTATTTAAAAGGAAATTAAATAATTTTTTTAATTTGAAATCATTAAAATCCGGGGTCGCTTCAAATTGGTATCAGAGCCAAAAACGATAAATTATTTAGTTAAGATCTTTTAATTTTTGGCTAAAATGGATTTTTCCCCATTTTCAAAATTTCCTATTGTCGATGGTTCAAACTACGCGTATTGGAAAGCGCGAATGAAATCGGCACTAAAATCTATCGACGAGAGAGTTTGGATGTCTGTTGTTACCGGGCACTCCCCACCAACCTATTTTAGTTGAAAATGAACGTGTTATCAAACCCGCCGATAGATGGACTGAAAATGAGTTTAAGCTAGCAAATTTTAATTCCCGTGGTTTAAATGCCTTATTTAGCGCTGTCGTACCGGATGAATTCCGACGTATTATGACGTGTGAAACCGCTAAAGAAGCTTGGGATATTTTACAATTAACTCATGAAGGAACTAGTGTCGTTAAAGCTTCAAAACTCCAAAACCTCACCACTCAATTTGAAACTATCAAAATGGATGAAAAAGAAACTTTTGATAAATTTTATGCTAGACTTTCTGATATTGTTAATTCATCCTTTAACTTGGGAGAGAAAATACCTGACGACCGTGTTGTAAAGAAAATTTTGAGGTCCCTACCCGATAGATTTATTCCTAAAGTGACCGTTTTAAATTCTTTACCCACTTTAGCCTCTACGAAATTAGAAGAGCTTGTAGGTGATTTACAAACCTATGAACTAGATATGTTTCCCTCTAAAACTGAAAAGAAAATTGAAAAGAGTGTTGCTTTAAAAGCCCGAAAAGAGGTCAAACGAGTAGTAGAGAGCGATAGTGAAAGTGACTCAGAAGATATGGCTTTGTTTGCTCGCAAATTTAGAAAATTTCTTAAAATTAACAAAGATAAATTTAAAAATGATTTCAAGAAATTTGATACTTCTAAAAATGATAAAAGCGAGAAGATTTCTAAAGCCGAGAGGATCCCTAAACCTAGTAATGACAATTTAGATAGGGACAAGTCTAACAAGTGTTTTGGTTGTGAAGGTTATGTCCATCGAGCTTATGAGTGCCCCACTAAACTAAGGAAAGAGGGTAAATGACCCACCGCATATAATGCAACCCTTAGTGATAGTGATAAGGAAGAAAAGCCCGATTCCCCCACAAAGAAAAATTTTGTGGCTTTTATGGCTAGTCATGTGAGTGATAATGAGAACTCATCGATTGATGAAACGATAGCACATGCCACTTCCAAGGTCATTGTTCATGATTCCCTTGTTTTTAATGATAGTGAGAGTGGAGAAGAGAGTGAAGATGAAGAAGAGGTTGATGTGAGTGAACTTCAAAATGCTTTTCATGAATTATATAAAGAATCTATTAATTTGAAAAGAACTAATTTGAAGTTAGAAGCTTGTTTAAGAAAGAGTGTCAAGGTCGTTGATGATAGTGCCTTAATAGAAGACCTTAGGACACATGTGAGGACTCTTCAAGAGAAGCTTGATTACGTAGAAGGCGAAAGAGATAGCCTTAGGGGTTTAATGGAATCCTTGAAAAAGGAACTTCTTTCTTTTGAAGAGCGTAATTTTTTACTAGAATCTAACATTGCTGAGTTGGAAAATAAATTAAAAGATTCTAGTAATGTCAAATTTTATTTGGAGTGTCGTTTGGAAAAACTAGATAAAATGTTAGGAACGGTCCAAATTAAAAATGACACTTTTGGTTTAGGCTTCAATTCTTGTAATGATTTTAACCCTAAAGTCAAAACCAATGTTTTAGGAGAATCTTCTAGGAATGCATTTAATGATCACTCCTTAGATAAATCTTTTCGACATATTCTTACTTGTACACATTGTGGTCGAAAAGGTCATCTTAGGAAATTTTATTTAGATCTTAAACGAATTCCTAGAAAACCCCATAGTAAAGTAACCACGGTAGTTAACGTTCCTACACCCCAAAATAGTCATTCCTCATTAATTTGGGTTAGGAAATCCGACTTGGTTACCTTACAAAATAGGGTTGTTGATTCTCATTTACTTACACATGCTTCCTCCCTTGCTAAATCTAAAGGATGAATGTGTTAGTGTTTGCATACTTTAGCGTTTGTACTTCATGCTATATTCATATGCTAAATGTATGCTTGTTTAGTCATTTTCTAGTCATAACCTTATTTCATATCACATGCTAGAAATCATGACTTGTTTATCTTTTTGTATTATATTTTGTGTTTGAATTAATTGAAAAATATAAAAAGATTTTTGTTTATCATTTGTGTTTTATTTATTTCATTTAAGCTTAATGAAAAATACAAATGATTTTTGTTTAGTCTTTTGAGTCTATATTTTTATTTTTGGTTAAATATGTTAAAAAAAAAAACTCAAAAAAGATTTTGTTTTGTGTGTATTTTAGTTTGACACACTTTAAGTGGCATATATTTGTGTTTGAATCCCATCGTTTACGCTTCCATGTGGCTAGAACTTTTGGTTTAGATTTTCAATCCTTAAAATGTTCTTTACCATGTTTTATATGGAGTAGTTGGATTTTGTATTGTTTAAATGGATTCTATTTCTATATGCCTCTATTCACACATGCACGAGCTCTTTTGAAATCTTAATGTCACATGTTATATTTGAGATTTTTGAGATGTTCTCCTATCAATCTAGTAATTTACATATCTATGACCTAGGAGGACTAGTGCATGTCAAAATCCGTTGCATGTGAGATTTGTGTGAAAAATGAAAACATGATAAATCTAAATGTGCACGGGGAAGGGCTCCGAAAGGATGAATTAAATCCTTTGCGATAGTAAGCCACCGTTGATTGGATCTAAAAGAAATACGTGATCCAAAGGCCTAAAAAAAGAATATTTGGCATTTAAAAGAAAGCAATTGCCAAGGCCTATGTTTGTTTGATATATTCATTCAAAAACAAAAGAATATATATGCTTATTGAGGGAGAATTGGATGGTATATCAACGGTTTGCACAATGTCCGTTTATCCTAGTTGTCTTTAATGTCATGACTCTATTTGGTTTGTAGAATCATCACCATGCTAGGCTTGTATGCATTGTGTATGTTTGTTCATTGAGTTCAATCTATATTGTCACATGAGGTTATATTTCAATGTGATGAAGTTTGCAATCAAATGAGAACTCCGTGAACGTTTATTAAGTGTTTGGGTCTAAATTTAATTGTTGCTAGTTCACACCCCTACACTTCCGTTTCCATATGACACATTTTTGCCATACGAGTGTGCAAACTTATTGTATTTTGTGTCATGTGTGTGTTTATATCTATATATATATGCAAGTGCTCTATTGGTATATTTTTTTTGTATCTATATATATGATATTTGTTTGTCTTTGCCTTGCTTTTATTGCCCATATGATGTCATGTCTTTTCTTTAAGCTTCCACATGCTGTTTATTAGTTCTTTATCCTTTGCCTATTCCTAAACAAAAAGGGGGAAAATGATAGGGGGAGAAATGGTATCTAATCCTATTATTATCGTATCTTCGTTTGGGGGAGATTTATCTTAGGGAGAGACGTCTTTCTAAGTAGGCCATGTATTTGATAAAGGGGAGAATTAATTTAGGGGGAATAATTTAATTAATTGCATTTTATATTTTGATATTCCCTATGCATTTGATGAGTTTGCTTAAGTGTGCAGGTATTCTACTAAAGCAGCATTGTTTAATGGAAAAGCGTTTGATCCTTGGGTTGAGTCAAGATTGGGCGGGTTATGTTTTGAGTCTAGTAGAGCTTGACGGCCCTTTAGGATTTTTTGTTTGGTTTTTGTCCCGGAATAGCCAAAGGGGGAGATTTATAAGGACACAAATTTCAAATTGAGTCCATATATAGTTTTGGCTCAATTCCGGACAAAAACATTTATTCATAGGATAGTATTTATTTGTAATATTCTCAAGCCTATGAAGTATGTATTGAAGACGTAGCGACAAAGAATTTAAAGCTTCATCAAAATGCCGGTTTGCGTGCCTCGTTTCTATGTCATCAACTAAGGTTCCATGCTCCCAAGGTATGAATGTAATTATATTTATATAGGAGCTTGGAACAATTTGTATTGGGTGTTAGGTGTAATAAAAACTGCATTTTATTTTCAGAAAGAATCAATTAGAACTTTAAAATAAGTATATAAAAGTTTCTGGGCCAAAATTGAATTTTACAAAATTTCTGGTCGTTCGTTAGAAATGTCGTTCGAACGAGTTTTTTCGTTCGAAACAGATTTCGTTCGAACGAGTTTTGTCATTCGAACCAGGTTTCGTTCGAACGACTTTTGTCGTTCGAACCAGTTTCGTTCGAACGAGTTTGCCAACGACCCTAAAATGGTCAGTCGTTCGATATGTCGTTCGAACGAGTTTTTCGTTCTAACGAGGTATCTAACGAGATTCTAACGAGCCCAGGCTGGTCGCTCGTTAGAAGTCTCGTTCGAACGAGAGTCAAGTTCGTTCGAACGAGACGCCAGGGCGGGAGCAGTTTTTGGCAGTTTTTCCCCACTTCTCCACTTGGTTTTCAACCAACTTTTTTCATACATTATTATGTGCGGGAAACACATTTTCCAAGATAACTTTTCCATCCTAATACATCTCCTAGAGAGAGTTTGAGAGATCATTTTAAAAAGGAAAATGCTCATGTTTGAGTGTTCTTCAACTTAAAGAAAAATCTTTAAACACTTAGTTTACACCCATTGTTGTTTATTCCAAGTTCTATATATACATATCTTTGCTTGGAGTTTTTGGCACCGGTTTTCTCTACCGAATTCAAGAGACGTTTCGGGTTTGCTTCTACACCCCATCACAAAGAAGACTTTTGTTGAGATTCTACCCACATGGAGAAAGGCTCCATGCTTGGGTGACGGTGACCATATAAAGTCCCATCGGTGGATTCCGAGACCGCGGTGGTGTTCCGAGGTTGTCCGCTAGGAAGAGGTTTCTACGAGAAGGAGCGTCGAGGCTTGAGAGGGATCGAGTCAGTCTTTGTAAGTCTATCTGTCTTGTAATTGTAATTCCGTATCTAGTGGACTTGTGGCTAGGGCCGTCCGAGGTTGTTTCCCGTCTTGGGTTTTTTCCTCGTACATCTCGGCTTAGTGTGACATTGTTTATTTTTATCTTGCACAATAATTTAGAATCCATGCTTAGGATAATTTCAAGATAAAATTTGGTTTAATTATCACACTCATTTAATTTGGGACTTAAATTAAATATTGGGTAAAATTGGTTTATTCAAGTCATTTGCTAAAATTGGTTTCGCCTAACTTTGGATAATTGTTAATTATGACTTAGGCAAATTCTAGGACTTGAGTTGAATTATGTTTTAATTTGTTTTGAGAAATTAAAACTTGTTGTTGTTGTTTTGAAAGTTGAACCATCACCTGTTTTACAACGCTTCCGCATTTATTTAAAAGGAAATTAAATAATTTTTTTAATTTGAAATCATTAAAATCCGGGGTCACTTCAATAACCCTTTTCATTTAAATGATAAGGGATTTTCATTTGAATGTACAATTCCAACGTGATTCCAGATAGCACCAGTATATGTCCGTGTTTCAAATCGTCGAAAACTCGGTCGAATATGAACGACTCATTTGAATGAGAATGATACTCGTTCGAACAACTTATGTTTTCCTTGAAATGAACTTTATGTTATTAAAATCGCGATTCGACAAGAACGAAGGTTACTATGATGATTAAATCTCAATATTCATTCATAGTTACAACGTTACAAGGAAATAGACAAAATCAAGGGAACATGTATTACATTCACCACACCTTAGGAGATTTCATTCCCGAAATAAGAACCACCAACTGGGAAAAGTTTTCTAGGTGCTTTTGCTACATCTTCGACTTGCGTTTCGAGGTAACACCTTGAATACCTTGAAATTACCTAAGAACTTTCACCAAGGGAATGACCTTGTTGTGCAAGATCTTATTCGTGAAGTACAAAATAGATATAGGTTGCATAGGAAATGTAACATCTTCCTCTAACATGATGAGCTTCCAGTTGATGGCGTGCCATGGGTAGTGAAGATATTTTTTCAACATAAATACATAGAAGATGTTATGAACTTGGGACAACCGTAGAGGCAGTGCTAAGCGGTATGACATATCCCTAATTATCTTCAGGATTTTAAACTGACCAATATATCATGGTGTCAACTTCCCCTTATGCTTGAATCATTGACTGCCAATCCTTTCTCTAAACTTTTGCATCACATGGTCACCTACCCAAAACTCAAGGGGTACTCAATGATTATTGGCATAATTCCTTTGCTGACTCTAGTTCGTCATGATTATTTGTGGAATTACCCTAACCTTTTTTTATCATCTCTTGAATTAACTCTAAATTAGTGAGATAATTCTCTCCCAGCTCAACCCAACAAATCAAAGTTATAAAGTGACTCGTAGGTAGCCATCTCAATGCTCGCTTGATAGATATTGTTGAAGGAGAACTCCACTAGATGCAGATTCTCCGCACAACTACCCTAAAATCTAGAGCACAAGCTCTCTCAATATCCTCTAGAATCTGGATAGTTCTCTCTGACTACCTGCCGGTCTCAAGATGATATGATGTACTCATATTCAGCTCGGTACCTAACTCCTAATGAAACTTCTTCCAAAATCATGATATAAATCGAGGATCCCTATCTGAGATGATTGAGAGTGGTACACCGTGAAGTTTTACTATTTCCCAAACATACAGCCTTGCCAACTTCACCACGTTGTCCATTACCTTAACATCCAAGAAGTGTACAGACTTCGTGATTCAATCTACTATGACCCACACCGCATCATCACCATGCTCAGATCGTGGCAATACCGTAAAAAAATCTGTCGTGATATACTCCCACCTCCACTCGTCCATGGGTAGTGGTCGCAATAGCACTGGTGACTTCTTCTGCTCAGCCTTTACCGTTTGACAATTGTAGCACTTGCTATATATGTCGCTTCATCCCTCTTCATACTAAACCATTAGAAATCTATGCACAATTCCATATACATCTTTGTGGAACCAGGATATATGCTGAAGCGCGAGTGATGGGCCTCCGCAATCACCTCGTCCTGAAGTTAGTCAATAATAGTGACAATAAACCGACCCTTGTGTCGCACCCTTCCATTCTTATGGTAAGAGTGTAAAACACTTCCCTATTTTGAATACAGACTCGATACATAGTTTAACATCCCGTAATTTTGAGGATTTAGTATTTAATTATTTTTGGGAGAGACAAAAATATTTAAATTGGAGAAACTTAAATTTATGACTTGGAGAATTTATTTGAGTGGGAAGAATTATTTATATTTGTCGACTTTAAGTTCAATTGTTGAAATTATTATGTGTCGCATTTTTTTGAGGTCGAAATTTGGAAATGTTATAAATTATTTCGGATGACAATTCTGAGTGCACGGGTGAGTCGGGATGGATTGAGATAGTTATAAAACAGTACTTGGGGGTAGTAATCGGGTCTCAGTGAATTTTTTGGCATAGCCGGGCCCCCATGGGGGGGATTTGTGACATTTTAATTAGGACCATGTGACCAAAAATGGGATTAGTGGTTTTAAATCTAATTGAGGGAGTGTTGAACGATAGTTGACACAATTCTAAACATAATGGCTTGAGAGAAAAAAAGAGGGAGCAAGTGGAGAATAAATTGGGGATCTTTTGGAGACAAATCGAGGGACAAATTGGGTGTTCTTCATCAACACTTTCTCTACACCAACGAATCAGACTCTGCGAACAATTAGAGGCAAGTGGTTAACTATTGTGATTCTTAAATTGATGATAATCAATTCATATTATGGCGGGTGCAAACTGAAAATTCGTTTTGGGTGGGCTATTGCATGAAATTGGGTTTTTATGAAATTGAACATGTTATACGATTTAATAGTTCAATTGACATTATATAAGCATTCAGTATTGATTGGTATTAGAACTATAACAGAAAACATGTATTACAGATGAATTGACATGGATTATAGAATTAGATTTTCGAATTTCAATTGGGATTGTACCGTAGGAATTCGTTTTCTTGAGTGGGTGATAACTCGTATAATTAATGATGCTAAAAGGTTTAAATAATGATTATAGTTCATAATAGATATAAAGAGATGATACATATGATGGATTGAGATATGGATTTGGGAAAATAAGTCTTGGATTTTTGTTAATAGCTGAACAGAAAATCAGAGAAGAAAGGTAACTGGTCGATCGATCGATCGACCCAGGGCATCGATCGATCGATGGTCCCAGATTTTTGGTTGGTGCGCGAGTTTTATATATAAAGGGAAATTAATTTAAGATTTATTCCCATACTTTTTATTTAGTGATAAATGCATATGTAGCATATTCTTTAGCAATTATAAGGGGATATAATTGGGTTTAGGAGGGTAATGATTAGATGTCTCAAGGGATGAATTTGGAAAATAAATTTTAGTATTAATTTCAGACCGAGGGAAAATGTTCGGATATTTTAGTTGAGTGGCACTAAATTATTAAATTAATTAAGGTGTGAATAATTAATTAGGTGGCGAAATATAGAATCGGGTATTAACGATGGTACGGGCCAAGTGAGTGAGTCTGGGTATATTGGTTCGGCGACACCAAGTATTAAATTAATTTATGTGTAAATTAATTAAATTAGAGTCAGACTGTAGACTCGGGTGTATATACAGGCTAGTGTTACGGGTTTTAGTACATGGTAAAGTCGGGATTTATATTATATATATACGGTGTGGTGATAGTGTATATATATATATATATATATATATATATATATATATATGCATGTACTGTGTGTGTGCTATTAAATATCAGTGGATAGATATTTAATTAAATTTGTGTACTCTAGTGCTATTAAGGGAGGTTGCGCAATGTGGATGAATCCCTTAGCTTGAGGAGTAGAGCGAGTATATCCCCAGGTCATAGCGTCCGTTATATGGTTGAGGGGCTTATCTCACTTTCAGGTAGGAAATATGGCCGCATCCAACGTATGTTTTTGGCCAAGTTCGCGAGAAATTACAACTTGGGGTAACTAGGTTACGTGAGCACACCTGGTATAATAGTACTTTAGAGGAAATCATCCGACGAGGGTATACTCGGAAGGATGGATATACATAGGACACATGTGTGGATGTTGTGGTATAATTATGTAAATAATAGTATAGAAAATTATATACGGGTATTAAATACATGTTGCGAGAATGAATGTATTTTATATAACCAGTGAGATTGTTATATAGTTTATTTATAAAGGATCATTTATGGAAGACAAGCATGGGATTGTTGTATTATAAATTTTATGTATATGATGGGAAAAAGATTTTATACGACATTAAATACATAGATGATAAATTGTATTTACTTATATAACTTGTGTCACGATTATATGTTACTATTTAAAAGTGAATTAATTAAGTTATTGTGACAGATAGCTCATAAACCATGGATAATAATTCCCGGTTTAGACTAGATTGGTAAGGGAGAATTATACCAGGACTAGTTGGATGGGATAGTATAACTAGGTGGGGTTAAGGAAACCGTTAGGTGTGCACATTAGTGGAGGGGTGAGTATATCCTCAAGAGAGTGCGACACTAACTTAAATATGAAGCGCATTCATGCATTTTAAATTACTACAGTTAATTCACTTGCTAAATATTTTCAAAATATTTTGGGTTCTAACCCTTGCTATAATATTATTTTCAAAACCTTTTAGGTGTCCAGCCACGGGGACGCCAGGATTGAAATTCTATTCCAGGGACACGGAGTTGCGGCATATGTGGATGCTAGCAGGAGCTTGGATTATACGCATCATTCATTCTTTCCTAGAGTAGGAGTCATCTATCAGTTTCAGTTTTACTTAGGTCTTGTCGCCCAGACTTTTCAGTACAGTCTTCAGATTTATTTATTCAGATGTTGGATGTTTGTTATTGGACTATTTACTTTGGTGGCCGATGGTTTATTCGGAAATTAGTTAAATTGTTTATTAATTTTATTTAATTCAGTCGTTGTGTATGACTCATATTATATTTTCTCATGTTATAGTTTTTTTTAATTCAAAAGACAAAAAAATTTGGCACCAGCTTTTTGGAATACTAGGTGGTTAGTAAGTTTTTAAATAGGTTTTCGACAGTGATGCTAAGAATGAACCAATTTGGATTCCTCTTTTAATTTGATATAGGACTGATCACCCGATATTTTATTAGGCGGGGTGTCACAGATGGTATCAGAGCATCAGGTTCTAGTTTCCTTAGGATCTGTGCGACTTTTTACGTTTCAGTTTAGTGTTCTTTGATGTAGAGCCCAATCATAGGATGGTTGTATTCTTATACGTATGCGCAATTACGTTCTTCTTCTAATTACTTTCTATTTGATGGTGAACTCGTGCGAGTCAACTCTCATTTCAGATGCCGCCCAAGAAAGAGAGAACAACTAGCGCAGCAGGGGGAGATGAGTTTAGAGAGGCTCATCAGGAGCCAAAGTTACCGCAGTAACTGCCAGGATGATTTCGGATGCACAGGTAACTGAATTAGTGGTGCAGGCAGTGAAAGCAACGATGATTGCAATGGAAAAGTACTTTCCATAGGATCAGCCACAGGCGTTAGTGGTACCAGATGTTCAGACCCACCCGGGGCCGTCGGAATGGCAGCAAGTACGTGAGGTCTTTCAAAAAGGCCACCCACCAGAGTTTCGAAGGGGTTCAGATGTGGTGTTAGTGTGTCAGTGGAAGAGAGATATTTAGCGTCACCTACGCATGGTAGATTGCAATAAAGTGCAGAAGCAAATGCTAGCCACTTTTAGATTAGTGGGAGAAACGCTACAGTGGTGGGACTCAATCACCACAGTTGAAGAAAGGGACCATTCAGTGGCCTATTACGAGGAATAATTCACTCGTTTGGAAAATTTTATACTGAATGAGGCAAGAAATGAAGAAAGAAAGAAGTCAAGGTTCATGGATGGGTTATTCTGGAGGATCAGGCAACATTTGATTGGTAATCCCGCATTAGTAGCTTATATAAACGTCGTCAATGCAGCACTCCTACACTGCCAGTAATATCGCTTCCACATGAAAGGAAACAGGAGAGGAGTGGAACGCAGCCAGTCGGATAAAGTAGGAGGGAGCAGTACCAGTGGGGTATCCCAGCAGCAAACAGGGAGACATCAGGGGAAGGATTTTTGACAGGGGAATTAGGCCACATAATTTAGATCTGGGGGATATCGACAGGATGTCCAGGACTTTCGACAAGGCCAGCAAGGTAGGGATCAGTGGCAGGGTGAATTTATTAGGAGGTGTTTCGTTTGTGGGGAAGCGGGACACATGAAGAGAGATTATCCTAAGCAAGGCAGGAGTCAACTACATGTTAAGGTTCTGGAGGTACATCCACTACAACAAGTCATGGGTGCGTTCGAGCAAGGGGAAGCCTCTTATGGACCTGAGGATCAACCACGATTACTAGAGTATGGAGGTAATTATCCTTATTATATGGGTATGGGGTATATTTTGGGTGACGATAAGGGTGCCATAATATAAAATTATGTTCACTAGAGCTTGCGGGTAAGTCAAATTGAGTGGGTGCGCTACCTGTAGCAGCCACATTACATATATATATTTACATGGGGTAAAGGATTTCTCTGGTGTTAACTACGAGAGAGTGAGGGTGTACACAGAGAGAAGGTTGGTATTATGTGAGGAGTTAATACTTTTGAGAATTATGGGAGTAGGATAGATGATTTTTCCAATCATCGGCTGGATATCGATGGATTTCAACTATTGAGGATAGTGAGGGTAAGTTTTGGTGTTCACGACACCAGGGTATGAATGACTTTTACTAGGTGTCAACTGAGAGGGAATCTAGACCATATATATGTGTGTATATATGTTGTATTGTGTGGTGCGATAGACACATAAGGATGTCTTGCGTTCTTATAGTTTATCCCGATAAGAAGGGGTGTCTACTGAAGTGAATCAGGATGGTTAGATTTATTTTCGAGCAGGGAGAGATAGTTCGGGGATTATTTTCCCCAAGAACTAGTGATATTAAGGGCGCGGTATTCTATGTTTTCTTTTGTAGATAAGAGTAGGGGTGTATGATTTTGTGTTAAGAGACAAGTATTTAGGGGTACGTTCTATGGACTGAGGGTCTAACAGATCTTAACGACCGACAATGTTAGGTAGTAGTGTATCGAGGGGGTTGCTTGTTTGGATTTCGCTTTGCGAGATGTCCCACGCATGAAAATAAGCACAACGTTGGAAGTGGGGAGATGTTTGGTCGTTAGTACATGGGTTGGGTTCCCCGGCTCTTATTCACATATGTGATATGACTACGGGTGGAAGTTATATTATGGGTTATGGCTAGCATAGTCGGGTACCTTTCGTGCGATTAAGCACGGGGACATGGTGTATGGGCACACCGATTAATTAGGGTAACTTTCGTGCGGTTAAGCACGGGTACAGGGTGTATGGGCGCCCGGGTAATTAAAATGCATATTGGTGAAACTCGTAATTAGAAATGGGAGAACTAGATGTAGCAATCTTAGAGGCTCAGGACTAGAGAGTGATATTCGAAGCTTTGAGCACTAGGATTATCTTAATTTCGAGGACGAAATTCCTTTCTAAGGGGGGAGTAGGTAAGACCCCATAATTTTGAGGATTTAGTATTTAATTTTTTTTGGGAGATATATAAATATTTATATTGGAGAAACTTAAATTTATGATTTGGAGAATTTATTTGAGTGGGAAGAATTATTTATATTTGGCGACTTTAAGTTCAATTGTTCAAATTATTATGTGTCGCATTTTTTGAGGTCGAAATTTGGAAATGTTATAAAGTATTTTGAATGATAATTCTGAGTACACGGTTGAGTCCGGATGGGTCGAGATAGTCATAAAAGAGTACCTGGGGGTAGTAATCAGTTCTCGGGGCATTTTTGGGCATAGCCGGGCCCACGCGGAGGGATTTGGACCATTTTAATTAGGCCCATGTGACCAGAAATGGGATTAGGGTTTTAAATCTAATTGAGGGAGTGTTGAATGACAGTTGACACAATTCTAAACATAAGGTCTTGAGAGAAAAGAAGAGGAAGCAAGTGGAGAACAAATTGGAGATCTTTTGGAGACAAATCGAGGGACGAATTGGGTGTTCTTCATTAACACTTTCTCTACACCAACGGATCAGACTCTACGAACAATTAGAGGCAAGTGACTAACTATTGTGATTCTTAAATTGATGATAATCAATTCCTATTATGGTGGGTGCAAACTGAAAGTTCGTTTTGGGTGGGTTATTCCATGAAATTGGGTTTTTATGAAATTGAACATGTTATGTGATTTAATAGTTCAATTGATGTTATAGAAGCATTCAGTATTGATTGGTATTATAACTATAATAGAAAAAATTTATTAGAGATGAATTTATGGGTATTATAGAATCAAATTTTCGAATTTCAATTGGGATTGTACCATAGAAATTCGTTTTCTTGAGTGGGTGATAACTCGTAAAATTAATGATGCTAAAAGGTTTCGATAATGATTATAGTTCATAATAGATGAAAAGAGATGATAAATATGATGGATTGAGATTGGGATTTGGGAAAAGAAAGCTTGGATTTTCGTTAATGTCTGAATAGAAAATCGGAGAAGAAAGGGAACTAGTCGATCGATCGATCGACCCAGGGCATCGATCGATCGATGGTCCCAGATTTTTGGCAGGTGCACCAGATTTATATATAAAGGTAAATTAATTTAAGATTTACTCCCCTACTTGTTATTTAGTGATAAATGCATATGTATTACATATTGCTTAGCAATTATAAGGGGGTATAATTGGGTTTAGGAGGGTAATGATTGGATGTCTCAAGGGATGAATTTGGAAAATAAATTTTAGTATTAATTTCAGACTGAGGGAAAATGTTCGGGTATTGTAGTTGAGTGGCACTACATTATTAAATGAATTAACTTGTGATTAATTAATTAGGGAGCGGAATATAGAATCGGGTATTAACAATGGTACGGGTCAAGTGAGCGAGTTCAGGTATATTTGTTGGGCGACACCAAGTATTAAATTAATTGATGTGTAAATTAATTAAATTAGAGTCGGACTGAAGACTCGGGAATATATACAGGCTAGTGTTATGAGTTTTGGTGCATGGTAAAGCCAGGATTTATATTATATATATACGGTGTGGTGATAGTGTATATATATGCATGTACAGTGTGTGTGATATAAAATATCAGTGGCTAGATATTTAATTAAATTTGTGTAGTCTAGTGCTATTACGGGAGGTTACGCGATGTGGTGAATCCCCTAACTTGAGGAGTAGGGCGAGTATATCCCCAGGTCATAGCGTTCGTTATATGGGTGAGGGGCTTATCTCACTTTCAGGTAGGAAATATGGCCGCCTCCAACGTATGTTTTTGGCCAAGTTCGCGAGAGTGTCCGACTTGGGGTAACTAGGTTAAGTGAGCACACCTGGTATAATAGCACTTTAGAGGAAATCATCCGACGAGGGTATACTCGGAAGGATGGATAAACATAGGACACATGTGTGGATGTTGTGGTATAATTACGTATATAATAGTATAGAAAATTATATACGGGTATTAAATACATGTTGCGAGAATGAATGTATTTTATATAACTAGTGAGACTGTTATATAGTTTATTTAAAAAGTATAATTTATGGAAGACAAGCATGGGATTGTTGTATTATAAATTTATGTATATGATGTGAAAAAGATTTTATACAGCATTAAATATATAGGTGAGAAATTGTATTTACTTATATAACTTGTGTCACGATTATATGTTACTATTTAAAAGTGAATTAATTAAGTTAATGTGAGAGATAACTCATAAACCATGGATAATAATACTCGTTTTATAGTAGATTGGTAAGGGAGAATTATACCTGGACTAGTTGGATGGGATACTACAACTAGGTGGGGTTAAGGAAACCGTTAGGTGTGCACATTAGTGGAGGGGTGCATATGTCCTCAAGAGAGTGTGACACTAACTCAAATATGAAGCGCAATCATGCATTTTAAATTACTGCAATTAATTCACTTGCTAAATATTTTCAAAATATTTTGGGTTCTAACCTTTGCTATAAAATTATTTTCAAAACCTTTTAGGTGTCCAGCCATAGGGACGCCAGGATTGAAATTCTATTCCAGGGACATGGAGTTGCGGCATATGTGGATGCTAGCAGGAGCTTGGATTATACACATAATTCATTCTTTCCTAGAATAGGAATTATCTATCAGTTATAGTTTTACTTAGGGCTTGTCGCCCAGACTTTTCCGTACAATCTTCAGATTTATTTATTCAGATGTTGGATGTTTGTTATTGGACTATTCTCTTTGGTGGCTGATGGTTTATTCGGCAAATAGTTTAATTATTTATTCAGTTGATTTAATTCAGTCATTGTGTATGACTCATATTATATTTCCGCATGTTATTTTTTTGTTTAATTAAAAAGATAAAAAAAATTAGCACCGACTTTTTGGAATACTAGGTGGTTCGTAAGTTTTTAAAAAAGGGTTTCGACAGTGATGCTAAGAATGAACCAATTGGGATTCCTATTTTAATTTAATATAAGACTGATCACCCGTTATTTTATTAGGTGGTGTGTCACACATAGTGAACTTGGGATCACATGATTGGGCATTTAGAACTTTCTCTTGGATTAGTGGCCTTGCCGTGACACCTCAAAGGTATTCCCTATCGTAACCCCGTTAAACGTGGAAGTCAAACCTCTTCAACTGATCAAACATCTTAACCCAATGGCACCTCATCACTTCTATGGTGAAACTAGACTTTCTGTTTAGAGCGCCGACCATGAAGTTGGCCTTGCCCGAATGATACTCTAATGAGAAGTCACAGTCCTCCATCAATTTCATCCATCGTCTTTAATGGAGATTAAGGTCATGTTGGATGAAGATATATTGGAAGATCTTATGATTGGAAATAACCTCAAATATCCACATCTTAAGCGACCATAGTGGCCAGTTCCAAATCAAGGGTGTGTTATTTCTTCTCATGCACTTTCAGCTGCGAAGATGCATAAGCGACTACCTTCCTCTTCCAAATTAATACTACAACAAGATTTGACTCGAAAACATGTGTGGCCCCTGCCATGATCTAGGAGGATAATAATGGGCACAAATGTCAACCTGACCTTTATTTCTTTAAAGGATGACTCATAATATTCTCACCATTCAAAGTGTACATCTTTTTGAGTCAACATGCTGAGGGCAATGCAACCCTTGAGAAGTATTGCATAAATCGACAGTGGTAACTGGCCAAGACTAAGAAACTATGCACTTTCATGATTATCCTTGTCCTATTCCATCCAAAAACGTCCTCCACCTTGGAAGGGTCGATAAAAATTCCCTCGTTAGAAACCATATGGCCACGAAACTTGACCCCTTCCATCCAGAACTCGCACTTACTGAATTTAGCATACAGTTAATTCTCCCTGAACACTTGTACCATCATGTGAAGGTTTTCTTTATGGTCTACATCTGATGACGAATAAACCAATATATCATCTACAAAGACCACCACAAATTGGTTTAAGTAGGGGTAATAAATACGATTCATTAGGTGCGTAAACATTGTTGGGGCATTGGTCAAATCGAAGATCATTACTAAGAAGTCGTAGTGCACATGCCGTGTCTAAAATGCCATATTAAGGATATCCTCATCCCTAATGCGTAACTAATTATACCCATACCAAAGGTCAATCTTTAAAAACCTACCTGCCTCACGCAACTAGTCAAATAAATCGTGAATACGAGGCATATGGTATTTATTCTTCACTATTAACATATTCAACTACCTATAATCGATGAAAATCCACAAAGAATTATCCATTTTCTTTACAAAGAGAATTGTAGATTCATATAAGGACGCACTAGGGCAAATAAAGCCTTTACTGGTCAAATCCTCCAATTGAACCCTTAGCTCCTGCAACTCCGTTGGAGCCATCGTGTGAGGTGGTATAAAGATGGGCGAGATGACTTGATTCACCTATATAGTTAAATCCAACTCCCTATGGGGAGACAATTAGGAAGATCCTCTAGGAACACATGGAGAAACTCCCTCACCAATGAGTAGTCTAACACCATAATATTCGTCTTATCCTGAGACACCAAACTGATTAACTAGTCAAAGTACCATTTCTGCTCATACGTGGTAGAAAACTTGCAAGGATAATCAATGCCATACTTGTTGCTAAAATGGTGGTAAGACCCATTTGGAAGTGATACTAACACTGTGTCAATGGAATTCGATGGTAGCTTCAAAACATGATAGCCAAGCCATACCAAGGATCACCTCGAACCCATCCATGTCAATAAGTATCAAATCATACTCCAGGATATTATTTCTAGCTATGATCACGCGCTGATGGAAGACCCTATCAAGACCAATATTGTCACCAATCAAAAGCCTTATGAAGGTAAGAGGAAAAAACTGATCTACCTCTAGTCCTAGATCGAATGCCAAGGAGCTCGAAATAAAAGAATGCAATGTGCCAGAATTAGAGAGTTCCTTAACCCATGTACTCTACAAAAAAAATCATAAATTTCATTATTGATGGATCGCCGAGAGGTGCAGTAAACTGTGATATGACATAAGCTTTCCCGGGTTGAACCTATTACTTTGGCTTCTAGGCATTTGACCTGGCCCATGACTACTCTGCCATTGGCTTGGACTTTAACTGTCCACACCATGTCTCGCGAGCTATAAATAGTTTGAGTAGGACTGTTGTTGGTGTTGCTATTGCTAGTACGTGAGATATGTGTAACTAGAACTCTGGCCTGACACAAAGTTAGCAGTCTGCGAACTGCGCTGATGACTGCCCAAAGCTCGTTGTGGAAAATCTCTCTTAAAATCACATAGGACTCGTAAGCAAACAATTCCTCTCTGTGGGGGGCAATAGGACTCTGATCACTGATGCACTGAGATGATGAAGAACCAACCCCCATGATGACCTTTAGCTTTACAAAGAATCCACGAGCCTCATCCTGGGTCTTTTTTTTTTACTGCCGCCTTGGGACCTTTTAGGCTCCCTCTTCTTCTTCCTTACGACCTTATCATCGTCAGCCTTAAGCTCCAATTGAATAGAATTAATCATTACCGACCTGAAGTTTAGTAGATCCATACCTTTCAGAATTCGTCTAACCTAGGTTAAGACCCAAAATAAATAACCTTGTATTCTCAATCTCGTCTCTCTAAATAGTATCCACATACTTACACAAGATTTCAAACTTCAATGAGAACTAATTCACAGAGGTCTTCCCCTGTATCTGTTGAAGGAACTCGTCCTTCTTGTCATCTTTGAGTTCCTGTGAAAGTAGCTGTCGAGGAAGGTAACCCTGAAGCTACCTCAATCTATATTCTCAGTAGTACTGGAAGAATAGGTGTTCCACCAGCGCTGTGCTTGCTCCGTGAGATGGAACGTGGCTATCTTGACTTTGTACCTAAATGGCATGCCAAGAATATCCATTACTCTAGTGAATTCATCGACCCACTCCTCTATAGTATCGGAGCCAGTTGCCCCATTGAAGGTGGGTGGGTTAAGTCTCGTAAACTCCATAAAGATGGAGGTTGAGGTAGCACTTTCAACTGTCCCACTACGGTTGTCCCTTTGTTTTTGTGAGATGGAGTCGATAATAAAACGCATGGCTTGTTCCATGCGTCTAAGCTTGCTTTGACCCGACCCACTAGCTACATCACGATTTGGAGGAATCTACACAAGAAATAAGAGTTCAATACACAATAATACGAATTGAAAAGCATTAGTGGGAGCGATTTACTAAATGGAAATTAAAGCATTAACAAAGTTGAGCGCATAAGGAAAATATACAAAGAAAGTGAAAATACTCTGCCACACCCGAGGATCCTATTGTTCTAATACCATTTGTAATGACCCGATTCAGGTTCACCGTTGGGTAAACCCGCACCGAGTCAAGGAGATAAAGGGGAAGGGAAAAATCCCAATTCTATTACTTAAGAAAAACCCTTTTATTTGCACCACTTACTAGAGATTAATTTACTTGCTTTATGTTAGAAAACGGTGACCACTTTAAGTGATTAAGTCAATTTACAAGATTTATTTATAAAAATTCGAATTAATCCAAAATGTCAATTAAATAAGAAACAAACCACATTCATGAATCTATATTATTACAAACCATGGCCAAAGGCCCACATAAAAGTGTTTGAAGTCCAAAGTTACCAATGTTCCAAAACATGATTTTATTGAAAAGACAAAGCACAAATGACATTGATTGCCCCATAGGGCCTTACCCGCGTCCTTTTCAACGTCCCTACATGAAGTGCTTGGGGTGGGGTGGGGTTTTTAACATAAAACGTGTGAGTGAGCGAATGCTCAGTGGGTGGGTAATACTAATCTATTCATTTTCTGCAAAAATACTATACACATAGCATGTATTTTAATCAATTCCAAATATACATTTAACCATTTAACTAGTGTTAATGGAACTACCATAAAATGCGCCCCAACGATATGCTCATACTCACACTTAACCATTCCATTACCAACTTTTACAGGGACTAGAGACTAATTAATTATAGTTTATCCTTTAGTCTCCTTTTTATCAAATCTCATTAGGTTGCCTTGCTTATTCAATTTCGAGTACAACTATTATCTTTTTCTTTCTCCATTATTTTTTCTCGAAATCCTCCGATAATCGCATATTTTAATGGGCTCCACATCGTCGTCTATTCTACCATACATTTTGGTCGGTGATTTTGGGCCTTTCACCCCAGGTATCCTGGACCTCCTTAATTATCTTAGTGTCATTTGACTCCATATTAATGTATTTTAACATATTGCGAATGTCAACATTATTCTAAAATTTTGCCATTTTCATTATTTCCACGGTTTACATCATCATCTCAACTTATCAACATGATATTTATCCAGTATATATGTTTTTCACAAAAATCAACCGATGAGGTCTAAACAGGAAATCCGACCATTAGGACCCTCAATCTGTCAAAATTTCCATTTTACCCATTTTTTCATCATAACTTTATGAAAAACATATTTAATTGATTATTGCACTAAAACCCAACATTTTCCTCTCCAAACATCCCTTTTTATGATTTTATGTCAAAAATCATGTTTACCATTTTATGTTTTACCACATAAAATACATTTTTGTCATTCAATAATATTTTAACCAAATGTTCATAACTTGCCCTATTATCACATGTGAATTCAAATATCATTTTCTTCATTCTAACAATATTTATCACAGATTTGGGACTGTTTTTCAATATTTAATCCTTCCCTCATAAAACCCATTTCAACATAAATTATCAAGTCTAAAATGCCAACTTCCATGTTACTACATGATTATACACATGTTAAAGAGGATTTCTAGCCTAGAAAATCCTCAAAATGAACTTAAACAAGATATAAATCACATGTTTACATTTTTCGTGTTTTCTTCCAACTTTAAAGGTAAAAATGCCATTTTATTCATAAAAGACCCATTTAGGATTTGTCTTCTTTAAAAACTCATTTTTTGTAAGACTTGGATACTTTCACAAATATAAATATTTTTGGCATTATTTCATCTCTAGCATGCATCCTACACATTTCCTTCGTAGAAAAAAACCTTTAAATCATGGAAAGAGGAAAACCCTACCTCAAAGTTTGAAGATGAGACAAACAAGAGTTGACTATGGAAGTTCCTAATTCCGAAGACTCCAAAAAGCTCTTGAAAAACGCTCCAAAGTTCCTCCAATAAGCTTGACTTTACCCATTCCCTCCCTTGATATGTTATGAGATGATGAATAGAGCTTGGAAATGATATGTAATGCCGTATCAAAATGATATATATATATATATATATATATATATATATATACATATATATATATAAAGGAGGAGGGATTTTTTGTGTCACCCAAGTAACGATTCAGATTAAATCTGATGAGTTTGGTCTTTATCAACTTGTGGCAGAGATTGAATGGGAGGGTTTCACTACACCAAAACACGCCATTAGTAGCACAATTTTACCGTTACTGTTGATGTAAAAAATTAGATCACTCTAATAATTCAATCACAGATAAATAAATGAGACAAAAGAATTTAAAGTGGTCCAGCCTTATAAGAATGGTCTACATCCACTGTTGTTTTATTGCTGAGTGTTTGGGAATTCTCAGTGATAAGAAATTCCGTTCTGGATCCAGTCCCCTTACAATGAGGGTTGTACAATGTATTTATAGCCCTGAGGCTGAATGTGAAAGGGTAATACATTAAATGATATGCATATGAAGGGGTAATACATTTAATGCCCTCTTTGCGTGTGCGTCTGAATGATAAGCATTTAATTAATCAGTTGAACTGTTGGTTATCCAGCTATTAATGCTTTGTTAGAGATGCAGCTCGAACCGCCTAAGTTGCTCGGACCGCATAAGCTTCCTGGTATTCAAGAGTTCCTCGGAGAGGTCTGTTCCTCGGAGCGTATGAGTTCCTCGGAGAGGTCTGTTCCTCAGAGCGTATGAGTTCCTCGGAGTAACATGGTTCCTCGGAGCGTGTGATCATCTCGGAAGTGCTTGTTGTTGCCATGTAGATAGCCACGTGTCTTCATATGATTGGTCCAAGTCAGCAGATTAAATTTGGTATCAACAGAAGCCCCCAATGTTTCATAGTTCGAAATTTGAGGAGTATGGAACATTCTATCTCGGAATATGGTAGCTTTAAATAGTCTTCCGGATTTTTATGAACATCTCCCTTGTATTTATTTCTCCTTCCCAATTCATAGAATCATGCTTTTTTTGGACTTTTCTGCGTGCTTCGATTCCTGCGTCACTTTTCGTCTTTTTAGCCGCTGTTGTTCGCTTTGATTCCCGCGCCAATATTTAATGCCCTTTTAGCCATCGGTAACGTAATCATCATTTTTTGTAATCATTACTTCACCATTTCCCAAGGCAAGGTATTTAAACTTCACATACACTCCCATCGTCTTCTACCTTTTCAAATTTTCATCTTCGAGTTTTCTATCGTCTCTTCCTACTCTCTTGTGCATTCATCTTTTCCGTCGTTCGTTGTCAGCAGATACGTTCTTTTCCTGTAAGATCTTCTTCCTTCATCTTCATTTCTTTTAATCACCATGGTTTACCCTGCTAAATCTCTTGACAAATTTCGATCTGATTTTTCCATTCCCTCTTGGGTTGTATTGGAAGAGCTTTCTGAGCCTTTTAATTATTTCAATTTGGCTGAGGGACATTGGTTCCCCAGTCTCTTTTTTGCTGAGTGTGGATTTTATTTTCCACCAAATCCTCTGTGTCTGGAATTCTGTCAGTACTTTGATGTTGTTCCTGCACGAATAGCCCCCAACATATGAAGAATAGTTAATGGGGTGCATAAATTAAATCAATTGCATGGAACTCGTATAGGAATTCCAGAAATCATTACTGCTATAGATGGGAAGTTAATGATAATATTTATTATTTAAAAACTAATTTTATAAATAGAGCCTTAGTAGTCAATCTCCCTGATGCCAATAGGGATTATTTTGAACACGGGGTTGTCGTAAAAAATTGGCAACACCCTCCATTAACCGGATATGAGGTTTACCAGGGTCCCAGATGGCCTCCTTATGTCAATGGGATAGGTTATTTTTATTTTATTTTATTTATTTTGAAATCATGTTTGTTTTGTGTTTGATAAAATGATTCACTGATAACAATGTTTGTTTATTTGCAGTTGATAACAAGAGAAAGTGCCCAAAAGAAACAGATGTCAATATAAGGCATTTAAGACTTATCTGGGGTCTGCATCAAAGGGTTGACGACGAGCACATCAGGTTGGCTTCGTATCTTCTCCAGTACAAGAGCTACACAACCTCCTTCACTGCTCGTCCAGTGATCAGTGAAGCAGAGCCAGTACCAGCCTCTGCAAGTTCTTCGCCTGAATCTCATATTCCTTTGAGCGAAAGGATGAAGAAGAGAAGACCTCCTACCCTGTTTGAGAAGTCTGCCTCCGGTTCTGGTGAGTCAAAGAGGAGTAGGATTGATGTCCCAAGGGAGGGGACAAAGAAGACTGATACATCTCCTCCAGCTGCTCCTGCTAAAGTCGCCGAGAAGGTTGCTGATAAGCCCGCAGTGGCTCCGAGCAGCTCTGCTTCTCCTGGAAAGGTGATTGTGATATCACTGACTAAGGATTCATCCTTGGTTGAATATGTAACTTTTCCCCCGAGGAGGCTGAAGAAAAGTTCCTCGGTCAATTTGGCTATCAACACTACTCAGCCCCCAGCTGCTGGGACTGGAGTTCCCAATTTTGTTCCCCCGAGCTCTGACATGAGCTCGATAAAGTCCTTGACCATTCCCGAGGTTCAAGGTACCGAAGAAAACCTTACTTGGGATATGGTTACCTCACTAGCTGCTCGTCCTTTACTTAGAATTTTTTTATATTCCCTTTGTCATTTCTGTTTCTAACTTGCTTTCTTTTTCTGTTCACAGTTGACGAGCTGCTTCAACATAATCCTGAAGAAGGATGAAGCGGTTAAGGCTTCTTGCTCCTCGTCCAGTGTGGAGGGAGCTCTGGAAGAAGCTACCAAGTCTCTGGCAGATTCTCGCCAAAAATGTGCTGATGATAAAGCTATCTAGGAGAAAAAGCTTGCCTCCTCCGAGCAGGAAAAAGCTCGAGTTGCTGATGCCTCCAAGGAGTTGGAGAAAAAAAATAATGCCTTGGAGAAGGTAAATAAAGAGCTTGAGGAAAAGCTCAAAGCCACTGGAGAGCTGGAAAATAAACTCAAAGTTGCTGAGGAGAGGTTGGACCAGCTCCAGGATGTAGGTCGACAGAAGGAAGAGGCAGAAAATAAATTGAAGGCTGCTGAGAACCTGTTGTCCGAGAAGCTTGCCTTGGAGAAGGACAAGAGGAAAGCTGATGTGAAGAAATCCTTCAGCTCTGGCTGGGACAAGGGGTGGGATAAGGGGTGTGCTGCCATGGTATCTCAAGTGGACTATGACAGTCTAAAGTATTTTAGGGATGGATGGGTTGTTGCCCTCCAGGAAATGAAGGTCGACGAGTCATCCTAGCTTTTCCAGAGACATATCCCTGTTCCTCCTCCTACTCCAGAAGAATTAAAAGAGGACAAAGATACTTCTGAGGAGTCTTCAATGGTGATGGGAGATCACCCCCCAGCCATCCAGTCTGCTGCCGAGCAAGTCATTTCTTCCTCCGAGCAACAGTTGCTGCTCTCCGAACAGCCCACAGTTCCCTCCGAGCAACCTGATTCCTCTTCCCAACCTCCCGAGAAGGTTTTGGGAGATAAGGAAAAGGTGTAGTGTTGTTCGGGCTTATCTTTATATTTTTCTTCTTTAGTCAAATGTAATCCAGAACTTGTAACTCTAAATTTTATGATCTAATAAAACTCGAATTTTCTTGGCTATTGTTGTCTATCTTTCATTCATACTCTGCTTGTTCTTCTTATTGATGATTGCTTTTCTTTCTCTGCTAGTTTCTGGCCAGGATGGATCTGCTATCTGCCCATGATACAAAGTTGTTGCAACAGTGCAATGAGTACTTTAAGGCTGGTCACACAGACTTGAGTGATGCACAAGTTGTCGACATCCTCAGCCAGGATGCTTCAGAGCAGGCAGTGGAAGCATATCAATACCTGAAGTGTCGAGCGGTAGCCAATAATATGGCTTACTATGAAATGATCGAGGATCTCTAGTGCACCCTCGAAGACCTTCAGAATCAATACAAGGAATCAACTGCCTTGTTGCATGAGAGTTACGAGAAGAAGTATAAGTTGATCGTTGCTGACAAGGGCTACGAGAAGCTTTTTACTGGTTATGATGTAAGGGAGAGAACCCTGAGGGGCGAGGTCGAGGAATGCAGACATATTGCCGAGTTGCTAGAAAAGGAAAAAAATAACTTGCAGAAAGAGCTATCACAATTGAAGTCTGCAGCCTCTTCTTCAACAGCCCTAATCCCAGTGACTGATGAGGGATTTTCATTCTTAGAGGTTGAGAATGCCAAATTAAGGGACGAATTGGATACCTTGAGGAGGTCGGGCCCTTCCACGTCTCCTCGGGGACGAGGAAGAGCTCCTCGGGGACGAGAAAGAGCAACTCAGGTTCTTGTCGAGGAACAGAGGACAGCATCTGCCTTAGAGAACCAGGCCTTACAACTAATGGCGAAGAACCAGGCGTTATCTGATATGTCAAAGAAAATTAGGGACCTAGAAAAACAGCTCTCCGCGTAGAAATCAGTTTTGGAGAATAAGGAGCTTTTCATCAAGAATCTCCACGAGCAGCTGGAAAGGCTAACATATCAATTCCACAAATAGCCCAGGGAATTCTGGATGGATGGATACAACGAAGCACTATTCCACTTGGACGATCGTATCCAGAATGCCAACAATGAGGGCTATAAACAAGGCTGGCTGAATGCCTTAGGTGTGCTGAAGCTCGAACAAGGACACTATCTGTGGGACTACCATGATCCCGGGTTGCTCGACTTGCCTGTGCCACCGTACAATTTGGACATGGAATGGATCCCAGCTCGTGCCATTCCTCGGAGATTAATTTTAAAATACCTCGGTGACTACAATTTACATTCTGAAATTGAGGTATCTCATCCCGAGCATCTTTTAGATCAACCTTCTGTGATGAACGTTAGGATGATGAAGGATTTGAACTTCATCAATTCTCCTCAGTCTTTAAATGATCCGCCTGCTGGTGAGGAACCTGCATCAAAAGCTGAGGGGAAAAGACCAGTAGAATAGAAATTTTTAATGTAATAGTTTGCATACATGTTAATGTAACTATAATTTCATTATCAATGTAATTTATTTTGAATTCAATGAAAGACTTTCATTTTTGTTTGCAAATCTCAATTGCTATTATCTTATAGTTATCAAACACTTTACATTTATGCATATCTGTTAAAAATAACAATATTGTGATGTTCGTCGACCAATTCAGTAAAAAAGTTCCAAGTTTCAATAATATTGCTCGATCACTTAATAATAAAGTCACGAGTATCAACCAATCAAGGTTGTTAAATTATGCTTGTCGACCAACTACGGTTAGTGAGAGTTTATCCCCCACTAATCATACTTGGTAGATTTTGTCTTTTTCATAAAATGTGTCCGACCAACCAAGGTCGATAAATTCTCCTCGTCGACTAACTACAGTTAGTGGATTTTTATCCCCGACCAACCATACTTGGTACAGTTTGTAATATTTCGTTTCCTAGCCAAACATGTTGGCATTTTTAGGAATATTTCTCCTCGTCGACCAACTACAGTTAGCGGGTTTGTATCCCCGACCAACCATACTTGGTACAGTTTGGAATATTTCGTTTCCTAGCCAAACAGGTTGGCATTTTTAGGAATATTTTTCCTTGTCGACCAACTACAGTTAGTGGGTTTTTATCCCCGACCAACCATACTTGGTACAGTTTGGAATATTCGTTTCCCAGCCAAACAGGTTGGCATTTTTAGGAATATTTCTCCTCGTCGACCAACTACAGTTAGTGGGTTTTTATCCCCGACCAACCATACTTGGTACAGTTTGGAATATTTCGTTTCCTAGCCAAACATGTTGACATTTTTAGGAATATTTCTCCTCGTCGACCAACTACAGTTAGTGGGTTTTTATCCCCGACCAACCATACTTGGTACAGTTTGGAATATTTCGTTTCCTAGCCAAACAGGTTGGCATTTTTAGGAATATTTCTCCTCGTCGACCACCTACAGTTAGTGGGTTTTTATCCCCGACCAACCATACTTGGAACAGTTTGGAATATTTCGTTTCCTAGCCAAACAGGTTGGCATTTTTAGGAATATTTCTCCTCGTCGACCAACTACAGTTAGTGGGTTTTTATCCCCGACCAACCATACTTGGTACAGTTTGGAATATTTCGTTTCCTAGCCAAACAGGTTGGTATTTTTAGGAATATTTCTCCTCGTCGACCAACTACAGTTAGTGGGTTTTTATCCCCGACCAACCATACTTGGTACAGTTTGGAATATTTCGTTGAGTAGTTTGCCGAGCTTTGCCGAGTAGTGCGTAGCACTAGTATTCCTCGAAAAAATTTCAATAAAAGGAGAGACTTTGGCAGAATATATTCGTTTTATTCATACTGATGGAACTGTGTTACATATACATCACTGATAATTACTTGCGCAGATGCTCTGCGTTCCATGCATTCTCAAACTCCTCGCCTTCTAAAGTGGCTATTCGATAAGTTCCTGGTCGAATAACTTCTGTAACTCGGTATGGTCCATGCCAGTTTGCCTCCAGTTTGTTATGCTTTTGAATTACTTTCTTCATCACATAGTCTCCTTCTTTCAGGTCGCACTTCTTCACCCTCTTGTTGTAAAACAAAGTTGTTCGCTGCTGGTAAGCAGCATTTCTAATGGCTGCTTCTTCTCTAATTTTCTCGAGCATGTTTAAATCCAGCCTTCTCATTAAATCGCTGACAGGGGAATTGAAATTTAGCACCTTGTGTGTTGGGAGACCCAACTCGGCAGGTATGACAGCTTCACTTCCAAACGCCAGCATGTATGGTGATTCTCTAGTTGCTACTCGGGGAGTAGTTCGGTAAGCCCAGAGTACTGATTGTAACTCGTTGATCCAGTTTGCTTTCACATCATCCAATCTTTTCTTCAAACTGTTCAGCAACGTTTTGTTTGTCACTTCAGTTTGTCCATTGCTTTGAGGATGTCCTGGTGTTGAGTGGACCTTCAAAATATTTGATTGATGACAATAGGCGGCAAACTCCTCGTTATCAAATTGTGTCCCATGGTCTGTGATGAAGGCATGAGGGAGACCATATCGGCAAATGATGTTCATCCAAACAAATTGGTACACCTTCTTGTACGTCATATCAATGAGTGGCTCAGCTTCTACCCACTTAGTAAAATAATCCACTACGATGACGAGGTACTTGAACCTTCCTCGGGTCGTTGGCAGTGGTCCAACCAAATCAATTCCCCACATGGCAAATGGCCAAGGGGAAGTTATGGGTGTCAACAATGCTTGTGGAGTTCTTTGGATGGAGGAAAAGCACTGGCATTTGTCACACTTCTTGGCATAGGCAATACAATCATCCCTCATCGTCGGCCAGTAGTATCCCTGCATCATCATCCTTTGTAAAAGCGTCCGACCTGCTACATGTGCTCCACAAGACCCTTCATGGATTTCTTCAATTAATTCTTTTACCTCGGAGGGATGTACACATCTCTGTAAACCTGCCATAATTCCTCGTCTATATAAAACACCATTAGTTAATACATACTGAGCAGCTTTAAACTTCAATTTCTTGGCTGCCAGCTTGTCAATTGGAAATTCTCCCACCTCGATATACGCCCTGATGGGATCCATCCAAGATGGACCTAAATCAAGGGTGATAAAGTTCATCGACAGATCTTCATCTATACTCCAACCAGCCAACACTTCAATTGGGATTGTTCGTCGTAGCTCGGTGCGAGTAGCTGATGCTAGTCGAGCTAGGGCGTCTGCTCTCGCATTCTCCATTCTTGGTATTCTAACCAGCTGAATAACGGTAAATTCTGACACCAGCTCCTTTGCCTTTGCATGATATCTGATCATTAATTCTCCTCTAACTGCATATACTCCCATCATTTGGTTTACAATCAGTTGAGAGTCACTGAAGATCATAACTTGCTGCGCCTCCATAACTTTTGCCAAATTAAGCCCTGCAATCATGGCCTCATATTCAGCCTCATTGTTGGAAGCTTTGAATTGGAAACGCAAGGCGTATTCCATGTCGACCTCGTCCAGAGTGCTAAAAACTATCCCCGCGCCACATCCTGCATTGCAAGATGAGCCATCTACATATAGCCTCTATATAGGTAACTCATCTTTAAATTTCGAATCAGTCAGAGTTCCTCGGTGAAATATTTGCTGCTTCTTTTCATCCTCCCTGGATTCTTCTCGCTTCTCGTCGATCATTTTTTCTTGCCCTTTTACCAACCGGAGTTGGTCTGGGCTTGAATTTAATGATTTTTTAACATCCGCTTGCCCTTTTACCAACCGGAGTTGGTCTGAGCTAGTGTTTGTCTATCCTCTAACATCCACGGGTTGATCAACGAGCAACTCTTATTCCTCGTCTGGAGTTCTCACAACTATCTCTGCATCACATCCTGTAACATCCACATGCCCTTTTACAAATCGAAATTTGTCTGAGCTTGTGTTTGTTGATCCTGTAACATCCACAGGTTGATCAGCGAGCAACTTTTGCTCCTCGGGGGTATCAGGACAGGTGAACTCCGCTATAAAATCTGCTATAGTCTGCCCTTTTAGTGATGATCTGGGTTCATAAATTATATCATATTCACCGAGTTCTATTGCCCAGTACATCAATCTTCCTGATTTTTTTAGCTTATGAAGGTATTTTCTCAATGGCACATCAGTATATACTACTATAGTATGAGCCTGGAAGTATGGCCTCATTCTCCTACTCGCCTCAATCAGCACCAGTGCCAATTTCTCCAGTCTTGGATATCTGATCTCTGCTCCTCAAAAAGCCTTACTTGTGTAATAAATTGGCTTTTGTACTCCATTCTCCACTCTGATTAACGCCGAGCTAACTGCATTTTCGGACACTGCTAGGTACAGGTATAATTTTTCTCCCATCACCGGCCTGGACAACAGTGGAGGTGCTCCCAAGTATTTCTTCAAGTCTTGAAAAGCCTTCTCACATTCATAATTCCACTCAAAAGTCTTTCTGACTGTCTTGAAGAATGGGAGACATCTATCAGTTGCTCGCGACACAAATCTATTGAGTGCCGCTACTCATCCTGTGAGACTCTGTACTTCCTTCTTCATCGTTGGAGATCGCAGCCCTAATAGAGCTTTGATCTTTTCAGGATTTGCTTCAATGCCTCGTTGATTGACAATGTACCCAAGGAACATGCCTTCTCATACTCCAAATATGCACTTCGTCGGGTTCAGCTTCATTTGATATTTATCTAGTTGATCAAAAGTCTGACTTAAGTCAACTAGATGATCGGCAACTTTCTCGCTTTTTGCCAGCATGTCGTCAACATTGACTTCCATATTGTCACTGAATTGTTCAGCAAAGACCTTGTTCATCAGCCTCTGATATGTTGCACCTGCATTTTTCAAATCAAAAGGCATAACATTATAACAATAAGTTCCCCTAGGGGTAATGAAAGAAGTACTTTCCCTATCTTCAGGTTTCATTTTAATCTGATTGTAACCAGAGTAGGCATCCATGAAGCTTAGCAACTCGTGTCCCGAGGTAGCATCCACCCGTTGGTCAATTCGGGGCAGTGGAAAGTGATCCTTTGGGTATGCTTTGTTGAGGTCGGTGAAGTCTACACACATCCTCCACTTGTTATTCTTCTTCTTTACCATCACCACATTAGTTAACCAATCTGGATATTTAACATCTTCAATGAAACAAGCTTTCTGGAGCTTCTCGACTTCCTCCTGTATAGCTTGATTCTTCTCGGGACTGAATACTCTTCTTCTCTGCTTCACAGGCTTGATTTCCTTATTCACATTGAGCTCGTGACATAAGAAGTTTGGGTCTATCCCAGGCATATCTTCATGACTCCATGCAAAAGTTTGTCTTCTGCTTTTAAGGAAAGTTATCAATTCTTGTTTTAATGAGGCTTCCAACGATAAACCTATTTGAGTAGTTCGTTCAAGGTGCTCGTCGTCCAGAATGATGTTTTCAGTAACTTCCACCACTTGACCCTTCACGAGTTGGGACTCATCTCGAGGATCCAATGTTTCAATTTCTTCACCTTCATCCACTTGATAGGTAGTGGTCTTTTTCTTTGATTCTTCCAGTTCTTCCTGTTCGGCGGATGAATAATAGCATTTCCGAGCAACTTTCAGATCACCTTTCACAACTCCTACTCCAAACTTTATTGGAAATTTTAGGCATTGATGCACTGTAGGCGGTACAGCCTCGAACTTCTTCAATCCTACTCTTCTCATGATGATATTGTACAATGATTGGACATTCTTATCCATCATGAAGAAATGTATTTTTTTTTATTCGACAAGCAGGCCACGTACCAATGAATATATCCAACTTGATTGTCCCAAGTGGAAATACTTTCTCGCCAGCAAAACCGACGAGGGGTCTGTGGTAAGGCTCCAGTTGAGATAGCTTTAGATTTAAACTATCAAAACACGAGTAGAACATGATGTCTGCCGAGCTACCATTATCGACCAGTACTCTTGAAATCATAACCTCCTTCATCCTCATTTTGATCACCAGCGGGTCATCATAAGGATATAGAACACCTGCAAGGTCGTTCTTTGAGAACCCAATGACCAACTTTTCCTTGTTCACCTTTCTCGGGCGATCTTCCTCAGCTAAATTTATTCGCTGAATGTACGAGCAAGCTTGAGCCTCACCGAGGTAAGCTTTTCTTTCTGCAGTAAGGTCTCCTCCTCCTACATCTCCCCCTGTAATAACATTACAATCAAATGACCCAAAGCGTATTAAAAATACCTCTCATTCTAGCTGCCTTGGTTTCTTGGGAAGATCGGGGTCATCCTCTGGATCAACTTCATGGTTTCTCTTCTTGTTCTCCTCTGCTCAACGAGGAGATCCAAATCTCTCTTTAGTTCGGTCGTTGTTTTTTCTTTCGCCTCCCCGATCAACATACTTCGCTAGCTTTCCTCGTCGGATGAGTGTTTCAACCTCATTCTGAAGAGCTATGCAATTTTTAGTCATATGGCCACGATCCTTGTGGAATTCGTAATATTTTTCCCTATTCCTCATATCAGGGTCTGCCTTCATTTTCTTTGGCCAGTTTAGCTCTTCGTTGTTCTTAATTTCTTCCAGCACGTGGTTGATATTTACCTTCAAAGGTGTGTAATTATCAAATTTCCTCAAGACCTCCCATGACGACCTATTTTTGGATTGTTTGTCACCACCATTGTTCTTATGTTCTTTCTTTTTAGCCTTATCACCTTCCACCTTGGTTTCTTTGGCGTCCATATTCTTCTTTGCAGACATAGCCTCCTCGGCATTCATAATCTTGGACGCTTTTCTCATCAGGTCCGACATGGTTCGAGGTGGATCTTTGGCCAAAGTATAGTACAACTTGTTTGGCAGCAGTCCACTCATCAAAGCGGTAATCGCTGTCTTCTCCTCATAATCAATGACTTCGAGTTTCTCGTTATTAAAACGAGTTATATAATCTCTGATACTCTCCCCAACTTTTTTTCTAACACTAAACAAATGTGCTACTCGCTTAACTGGCTTTGCTCCAAAGCATAAATTCCCAATGAATAACTCGTCCAGTTGAAGAAAAGTTAAAATCTTACCCCGAGGAAGATTATTATAGCATATCTGAGCAGATCCGGTAAGAGTTCCCGAGAATGCCCTGCATCTCATCTCGTCTGGGACATCATAGATGTCAGCAGTAGCTTGATATTGTTCTATATGAAGGACAGGGTCAGTCTTCCCATCATACTTGGGAGTCACAACAGGTGCTTCCCTTAAATTTGATGGTCGTCGAAAGCTCCTCGATGCTTCATTAAGAGGACTTTTGTTCCTCCTAGGGCCTAAACGGTTGAAAAGAGAAGCCCTACTTAACCTTTCCAATGCGCTGGTCCTTTTTGGGGAGAGGGTGACATGTTCAGTATCTGTGGCTCGTACTGACGAAGTTCATCCAGGTTGATAAGAAAAATCTTCAGATTCATCATTGCGATATGAATCAGTACGCCTAGTACGCGAAGAAGGCGCACGGGTATTTCTTTGAATGCTTCGTGGTCCGGAATGGGCTGATGCACCGCCATGGAGGGTTTGGATAAGTTGTCGCATTGTTTCTTGCATGACGGTCTGGCCCTGAGCCATATTTTCCATTATTCCAGTCAGATCTGGAATAATTGGTGGGGCAGATGGATTTGGAGGGGTTCTAGCGTTTCGATTGCTAGATTCAGGAATATCAGCCATTGGTAATGGATTATTTTTTGATGAGAAAACGATTTTACCAGTCGTTTCCCACAAACGGCGCCAATCTGTTGATGTAAAAAATTAGATCACTCTAATAATTCAATCACAGATAAATAAATGAGACAAAAGATTTTAAAGTGGTTCAGCCTTATAAGAATGGCCTACATCCACTGTGATTTTATTGCTGAGTGTTTGGGAATTCTCGATGATAAGAAATTATGTTCTGGATTCGGTCCCCTTACAATGAGGGTTGTACAATGTATTTATAGCCCCGAGGCTGAATGTGAAAGGGTAATACATTAAATGATATGGATATGAAGGGGCAATACATTTAATGCCCTCTTTGCGTGTGCGTCTGAATGATAAGCATTTAATGAATCAGTTGAACTATTGGTTATCCAGCTATTAATGCTTTGTTCGAGATGCAGCTCAGACCGCCTGAGTTGCTCGGACCGACTAAGCTTCTTGGTATTCAAGAGTTCCTCGGAGAGGTCTGTTCCTCGGAGCGTATGAGTTTCTCGGAGAGGTCTGTTCCTCGGAGCGTATGAGTTCCTCGGAGTAACATGGTTCCTCGGAGCGTGTGATCATCTCGGAAGTGCTTGTTGTTGCCATGTAGATAGCCGCGTGTCTTCATATGATTGGTCCAAGTCAGCAGATTAAATTTGGTATCAACAGTTACTAAAAATATTAGCTACACGATTTTTCGGTTAGAAAAAGGGGGTGGGGCACGAAGCTAGTAACGAAAAATTTTGTTACTAATAGTAACGGTAAAATTCAGAAGTAGTAACATAAAATTTTGTTACTAATAGTAACAGTAAAATTTAGAATTAGTAACGAAAAATTATGTTGCTAATAGTAACGGTAAAATTTAGAATTAGTAAAGATAAAATTCTGTTTTTATTAGTAACGGTAAAATTCAGAATTAGTAACGGTAAAATTATGTTACTAATAGTAGTGGTAAAATTCAGAATTAGTAACGGTAAAATTTTGTTAGTAATATTAATACATATTTAAAAAAAATCAAGATCCAATATCCTGATTATTCTTACCACACTATTTAAATCCTAAGAACATATACAAAAAAAACAAGGGCATTATATTCAACATACACATTTATATAAGCCTCCACTCTTTATTTACAAAAGAAACTTAAACCAAAAAAATGAAACATCATAATACAATCACCCCGAAAGTTACATTATTTTAATAAAATCAACCAATATAACATCCATAAACAATCATCCCCAAATGAGATATTTTTATATTATAACCAACCAAATAAAATATAAAAAAGAAGTCGGTTGTTGTTGACTATCAACTTTCGTTCTATTATCACCATCAACGCCACAACCCGCAATGCTGTAAACTTGATGATTATCCAAAAATGACATTCTGTCAAACAAAATAAAATTATCATATTAGTTATAATATCAAATCTGCATAATGAATTTAAAGTACAATATTATTGCATTCTTAGTTACTTTCTCAAACTGATCAAATGAGGTTTTTACAATATCAAACATAATATATGGTTAGAAATAGGAAAAAGGATTCGAAAGTAAACGTATAGTCGCCTTTTGACTCAATCTTTACTATAAGCCAACGTAACTAAAGATCACCTCATGAAATACTTCATTTTATTTTACCAATAAAAACAGTTCATGACGCACACAAATAGAGATTCAAAAGTAGAAAAATAGGACTTGTAAATGAGGAAAATGTTGCAATGCTTTCAAGTATACAAATTATACGAATTATTTCATTAGTGTCCATTTTATAGAAGTGTCAATTTAAAGTAAAAAATAGAAATAGTTGTGTACTCTTTCAAAAATTAAGAGCACTGAAATAGCTTTAAGAATATCAACCAAAAGAAAATACACTGTATGCCATTATGTTTCAGTTCAATAGATTTCATACCTGTGAGACCAATCTGTTGAGATTGGTATAAGTTGGCCTTTTAATGTCAAGTGAGCGGTGACAAATGTCATAAATGGCCTCATTGTCAAGGAGTACTGTGACATCAGTATGCTCAAGAAAAGAATCAATGGACAAGACACTGTTGTAAGGCTCAACAACAGAAGCCCTGCAACCCAATCCAGTTGTCTGAAAGCTTCCTTATGCGGTCTAGACACAAATCAACCATCACTTTCCCAACTGAAGCAACAAAGGAACAACATCAAAATATTTTAAACATATGAATCATAATTGGCATCAGTGTTATCAGCAATCGAAATAATAAATCTACGTCTTTATTTAAATTTGAGGTCGCATTTGAGCACCCATGGATAAATCATTTTCATAAATGAAAACAATGTTTTAAAAAGCGTGGGGGGAGATCGAGCCATTACATTTCAATGAATTAGGGCCTTACCTCTAGTATAAGTATAAGAAGTTAGATTCCTAAAAAAAATACCTGAACATGTGGGGTCTTTATTTTTTCCTTTTATATTTTTGTCGAATTACTTAAAATTAAGGAATCTGTCAAAGGGACTTTCCCTCAAATATTTTGACTAAACCACTGTTGAATCCTTGTACGTATCGTGAACATAACTACCGTAACAGAGTTGTATATGAAAGTCAAACTTGACGATTAAGTCAAATTATTTGGAGCATTAAGATGTATCACAATGTATTTGCAATTTCAGCAATGTGAAATATCTATGCTTTAAAGGCATTGGCACTTAGTTGGGTAAGGGAGAAGGAAAGAAAATTATTAGATCTTTAATATAAAACATCAAAACGATACAAAAACACACAGGAAAATAATTTCTAAGAAAATGCGAATTAGTTGTCGTATTCGTTTATGTTCATCTTTCCGAAAACAAAAACAATTCATTCAGAAAGCAATAACACATCAGAAATTAGTATTAGGGAAGCTTCGCATTACAATATCAGTAGTTTTATTAACAGTACAGGGGACCTCACACACACATCCAACTGCACTAAATATTTTGCTCCATCTTTGGTTTGAAATTTGTAATTGCATGAATTACAAGGGAAAGCCTATCTTAGGTTCGATAAGATCATAGTTTCTGAAAAAGCACCTCTTCCTCAACTTATCAAGCTTTACTTTCATCAAGCAACTGAAATCATTCGAACCACAGCAGAAGTCGACAATCTGCTAAACAAAATTCTTGTTCATATCTAGTGGTGAAATTGACAAAAAATAAATAAAACAACAAAGAACTTAAAAGTAGTAAGAATTTCTTTATTAAATTTCCTCATTATTGGATAGATATATGTTCAATTAGACAGTTACTGGACAGTTATTCAATTTAATCAGCCTGCAAAATTAGCTTTTTCTTTATTTTCTGTGCTTTCTATTTTAATTGGTATATTTTTTTTAATATACAAAATTTGCAACCTTTAATAGATATTTAGCTCTCCAAACCTTAATACTTAATGGCCAAGCTAAAACTATTTATGTCCTTGATGTCTATATTTTAACTAATCTAATCTAGAATATTCTTAATGGCTATTCTTTTATTCTACTTAGTAGCAGAGAACTAAATTAATTTACTCTTTGCAAACGACTCTCACTCCATACGTGTACCACGTAATCGTGCACAATGTAAACGCGTTAGTTTCCCCCTCGTTCAGACAAATTCCAATAATGACAAATGAAGAACTCCAACAATTATTATCAAACACCTTAGTGCGAGTTACTCCCATATGAGCTTTATATTTGACAATTATTATATAAAGTTAATGGTGTTGTAAAAAATGTTATAAGCAATGATTTCTTGCATATAAAATGAAAGAGGATGTTAGTTGAATTGACAATGCCAACACATTCATTAGGTGGAGACTTTATATTTGACGAAGTCAATGAAACCATATATCAAACACCTTAGTGCATATAAATACATTTTTATGAACTATTGCTAGATAGGATAAGGCATGATAATGGTTAGAGAAAGTGGGACGAAAAATAAATACCAAGCCACGCTTAACAGTCATAGATAACTGAACAAAATGATAACTGATTAAAACCCCCACACTCATAGATAACTGAACATAATGATAATTTATGGTAAGCTATATCTTACCCAATAATAGAAAATAATGAATTGTTATTTATCGTAAAATAATAAAACTATAAATATGAAAGGCGGGATTACCTTCTTCCTTTAAAAGGATCCGCGCGAGCAGTGTTGGACGAAGCGGAAGGAAGAATGTCATCTTGAGTAATGAAAACATTGGTGAACTTGAGACGAGTCCTACAATTTCTTTGCTACGTGGGATTGGGGATTGATAGTGGCAACTAATTTATAGACAAAATTAAGTAATTCCTAAACAAAAATCATAACAATCTCACTTTAAAAATTAAATTTAGGACATTCTCCTCGATCTTGTAAAATTTGTGATACAAACTTCAAATTTCATTTCAAACATTATATAAAACTAATAATCCTCAACAAAATTATAATATGAAAAAATCAACCAAAAAAATTTAAACAAAATATATGAGAGGATGAACCATAACAAAAACCAACACGAAAAAATGGTTATAAAAAAATCTTAACCATAGTTCATAGGGAAGATGCTTTGACATACCCTTAGGATACCCTTCTTTCGTGATAAAATCGATTTGTAACTGAGATGCCAAATTCGAACTTGGTCGTGACTTTCAGGGTTTTTTTAGCAGTCAGTAGAGAGAGAGTGCCAGGCACTACCACCGTGGTTGCGAACACGGTGGCTTTGAAAATCCTTCACCACTAGACGTTCTAGCCGTTCAACTTCCTCGTGAGCGATTTGTTGATTTAGGTTTGTGGATTTGGTTTTTTTCGTTTTCATTTTGGGTGTGTACGAGAAACCCTATGTGTGAGGTGTTGGGGATTTGGGTTTGGGTAGGAAAGGGTCGAGGGTTTTTTTGGTTGGGAGGGAAATTTCATTTTTTTTAACTTACACCTTTTAGGATATCAAAGTAAAGTAAAATTAGTAACATATATTGTTAGTTAGTAACGGTAATTTATTGTGGGAAATAGTAATGGTATAATATTGTTAGTAATAAAAAAATTAGTCTGTTACTAATAGAGCATTTTGGTGTAGTGGTTTGAATCTAATGGCTTAAAATTATGCCACCTGACTAGAAGTTACTCCCACATGTTTAACACCCGCTCTGTGTGGGTGGCTCGAGAAGATATCACAAGCAACAAATCTAACTCTGTCGTTGTCACATGCAAATAGTCCCCCTCTCTCTCTCATCTGTTTCCATCTTCGACACTCGCTCAGAGTCAAACACTCTTTCATCCTCATAAGCAAACTCTCTGTACACCAGCAATTGGTTTGGGGGTTTAGGGCTGAGATGATAAGGAGGATAGACGATATGGACGATATGGAAGACTGTTTATTCTCTACCTCTCTCTCAACATGATATCAAGTACTTCTCGAGCCACCCATTGTCAAGCTACCACCTGACAATCACCAGCACCCACCAAACTGGGATTTAAACTGGTCACCACACCATCAAAACTTTCGAAGAAGGAACCCCTCCCCTAACGCCTTTGTTGTTAATCATTTGAAGAAAGAGAGCTCCCCAAACACCATCAAAACTGGGCTTTGAAGTTTAGGTGGTAATACTAAGTTACCCTATCTTTTAAGTTTCTGTCTTCAACTCTTTCTTCTTCGTTTTGTTTTTTTATGTGGTCTCTGATATATGTTCATTTTTAGAGAAAGATGGGTTTTTTCAGTATTCTCTTGGTTTGTACTTCATCTTGGTTTGTGTGGGCATTTCGTACACCTAGGTTTCTATTTCATCTCATTACTTTGGTTTTCATGTTGTTTTATACATGATCTCTTCAGTTTAATAGTCACCAATTTGGGTAATACTATTGTAGGGAATGCATACCAGGTTCACAACTCTTGGTTCTTTGAAATAAATAGTTTTTTTGTTGTGTAATAATTTGTGTTTTTTTAATAAATGTTGTGCTCTGCACTTTTTATTTTTGTTCTTTTTGCTTAACTTTATTTTTGGGCCATTTTTCATTTGATCCCATTACTTATGTTGTTTATTATTTTGTAGTAATTTGCAGTACAATGTTATAGAGGTATTTTAGCAAATTAAAGCACCCAGATCCCCCCCTCCCCAACAAAGTATCTCACTTTGCTCTTGATGCAGATTTGGTAGTAGTATGGTAAGTCTCAGATCTAAAAGTACTATTTGACCAATTGAATTTTAAAATGTTTTTAATATTTTAGGCGCATGGGATTTTAATGCACGCGTTTTAGTTTTCTTATACCTGTGGATTTTTATTGCATTTTCGTCAGTAGGAGTTTTATTTTATGCTTCAATACCAATTTTTTTAAATGCAACTGTTTGATATGTAATCATCCCCATTTGGTGAGTGTTAAAGGGTTGTTTGTAACTGAGTTGTTAACTTTGTTTTCCTCTCCTATCTGTATTATTAAAGTTTTTTTCATTTCCTTCATCTTCACCTTAAGTATCTTATTTTCGTGGTATTCAACTAATGGCACAATCCCTTATTTGGTAAAATGATCAGAGAAAGCTTCAGTCACGGTATGCCATGTATAGTAAGGTAATTGTTCTGTCAATGTCTCTTCTGTTTTTTAGTTTTTTTTATGTTTGTTTTTATCTCTTAACTCCTTTAATTTTTTTTTTATGAAAGCTTTGATGGAATAAAGTCATTTAAACTAGTACAAGCTTCTTTAAGCATCTATGAACCCAAGTTGTTCTTTTAGTTTGTTCTGATAAAATCGCTGGTTCAGAATTAATCGTATCTAATCTACTTTGCCGGAAATCAAATAGCTGGTATAGCTGTTGCTTGTGTGACTGGGAGTTGGACGATTCTGGTGAACTATGGTTCAAATTCATATCGTAGGGGTTGTGCTTCCGGTGGTGTTCCTATAGACGAGATAGGTTTGTGACATTTAGTGATTTTGCATGTTGTGAAATAGTGTTTCTGTGTGAATTTTATTTTATGATAGATTCGTGACGGTGGTTGTCGGGCCTCATTGTCAAGCGGCCCATCACAAAATGAGAGCATTGAAAGAAGAAACCTTTTATTAGGTGATTTAAATGTATTTTTGTTTTTATTTTTATTTTCATCATTCAAAGGTTTCCCGGTGGATGGATACCTGTCATGTGATTCAAGAGTCACGTGTATACAGATCTGAAGTGATGAAAGAGAGAAAAGTGCAATCTTTGATGTCGAATCTAATGAATATATATGGGCAGAACAATGTTTGTTTTTTGTTTAACAATTTATATGACACTTAAATAATATATAGACGGGTCTATTCATTCAAGGCAAACTCACATCTTTGCCTTTTTTTTAAAACTTTTTTTTGGCAGCCATGTCATAGCCTTTGACAGTGAACTATCCAATCTCATCCTGCCTTTGGGGCACGCAAAAGTCATTTTGACGAACAATTGTGTCGTCAACCACACATTCCTACGGATTGTAACCTCTTTTCACCAACACTATATTTCATTTAAAATAAATTAATATTATTATTTTATAATTTTTTCATCCTTCATAATTGTACTTCGGCATGTGCAAACAACAATGGGCTATTGAGATTCCCAGGTCCCCGTGATAGCATAACCTATATTTTGGTACATGGTAATATTGTTTGTGAATTCAATTTACAAATCTTCTTTATAAATTTTCTAAATAAATACTGGGGTACCAAAGTAAACTTTGATATTGTAAAATTTTGTAAACTTACAAATACGCATGGGTGTTGTAAAGTTTTTATGTTGTGAAGTTTTTATGCTGGTGAATGTTGAGAGGCATGGTTGTATATATATGGATGGAGTAAGGAAAGATGGTGATGATGCATATGGTTCATGAGGTGTAAATGATAATGCATGAATTTGATGTTTTCATTTTTTGTTATGATGTGTTCACATTTGTAATAAGAATTGAGTTATATATATAGAATTTCAATTATACTTGGTCCAATTGATGCATATAGAATTAACCTTTATTTTTCTTTGACTTTAAAAATCAGATTTTAATCAAGTATAAATTAATAAACGACTTAGATTTTTTATACATACCCTTCATTAATAAATTATACATGGCGTAGATAATTTTGGGTAGCAAAGTTGAATATAATATTGATTTGGGTACCATTTAACTTTTTGTGATACATTTTTTAGGGGATAAAATATGGTGAAAAGTATTAGAGTGCATAAAATTGTGTGAAAATGCATTGCAAAATTGAATTACACAGTGCAATATTTTATTGGCACCACGTGCACCCTTGGTAACAACAAGGCATTTCATTACTTTTTAGGATTAAATTAAAATTAATCTAAATAACATTGTGATTCCTAGCAATTTTTCTTATTTACTACTGTAGCGGGTCAATAAAAATCATACTCGTTAACTATCGTATTTTATTGGTTTGGTACCGATATGATTTGATATTATTAGTTGTTCACACATTGACTTATAACTTCGTGTCAATTCGTATCACAATTACGAAATATTCAGAACGTTTTTACAATTGGGCCATCGACACGGGTACACCCTTGTGTGTATGTGTGTGTGTATATATATATATATATATATATATATATATATATATATATATATATAGAGAGAGAGAGAGAGAGAGAGAGATCTAATAACAATGATGGGGAAGGAACCCAACCTCTCTCTCTTCTTATAACCCCCCCAAAAAACCACAAAAATTAATTAAAAACTCATGTCTCACATGTTATACACATTTTCAATCATCATATGCTCTCGGATGTCGACACATCATTAGTCCAAGAGCTGTAGTGTTGACAATAGATTAAAAATTTGCAGAAGTTTTTTAGTTCAGCTACGCTCGTTCGAATGACATCTAATCTCATTAAAATGACAATCCCTTTCATTTAAAGGACAACGGACTTCATTTGAACATACACTTCCAACGAGATTCCATAGAGCGCAAGGAAACAACAATGTTTCAAGTCATAGAAGCTTGTTCGAACCTCGTTCAAACGACTCGTTTGAACGAGTATGACCCTCGTTCGAACTAATTTTATATTCCTTAAAATGAACTTTGTGCTATGAAAACCTCAATTTGGCAAACACGAAGGTTATGCTGATGATTAAATATCAATATTCATTCATAATTATAACTTTATAAGGAAAGAGACAAAATTTAGGGCATATATATTACACCGTCAGACCTCTGATGCCCGCCAACCATTGTGTGACGATCCACTTATTATCTCTCCTGGAGTTTTTCATATACATAGGGTTGGTTAAAGGATGAAGGTGATACATTCAGCAATCATATTTATAGAGAATCAAGAGTTTGAAGCATTTATAGGTGCTTTACTATTTATTTTATACTCACAACTCATTGTTGTGAATTTATATTTGTAGACTTGAACTTTTTCAGTGTTCACACATTTTGTATATCTTGTTGAGCCTTTAAGAAATATTTAGGAACAGTTAGAAAAGTCAATCAGATACTTCCTAAGGTCCTTTGAATCGCTGAAATAGGATGCAATACCTCCGACTTTCTTGAACAAATCTCAATAGGTCTCTTAAACTGTAATAACTCTATTATGTTATGGTTTAATAAACAAGTGCAACACCTTTAATAGTGGTCATAGGTCCCCTTCATGAGGTTCGAACCACTTTATTCTATTATTTTACACTTAAATACTTTTATCCTCTTACATGTTTAAGTCCATAGGGGATCACATGTGGGTCAAAATTTATTTATAATATCTACACCCATTAGTTGGCATTGTCTATGGGAATGGAAAGTTGTATTCCTCTCAAATACGCATATTAATCCCTTTAAAATGATGATAATTGCTTCTTTGGATTTTTATTTTAATGAAATTGAGTCCTGATACAAAATGCTCTAAGAGCAACCGACTACAATCCTCAATAGGCTCCCTTTTGCCTTTGAAGTGGATGAACTAGCAGGACCATATCATATCAGTACTGGGGAAAACCACAAGTCCTAGTTAGAAGGAGAAAATGATCTAGAGGGTGTATCCAATCCCCCTAATAATGAGTGACCCGAATTCCTACCAAGGACAAGTTATCACTCCTCGTAGATCAACCCTAAGGAGGTTATAGGGTAGCTAGACTTTAAGACGGTAAGATAAATAAGAGGTAAGACTAATTTAGGAATTTCCTCAACCAGTACAGGACTCAAATTACCAACACTATTAAGTTTTCCCTCTAAAAGACATTAACTTCTTTCTCTAATGATGTCTAACATTATGCTATTTCCCCAAAGTGGAAGATGCCTACTATGGAACTATTTGATGGATATAAAGATCCCACTAATAATTTAAATACTTGCATATCAGTCATTCTCCTCCAAGATACTCCACATGAGGTCATGTGACTATATTTACCCTTCACCTTAAGGGGGGATATTATGCATTGGTTTACTAAGCTCAAACCATCGACTATTACGCGCTTCACTGAGATGGCAAGATCTTTTGACATCCACTTCACTGGGGCACAAAAGATGAGGACACATGTCACCTCCCTCCTCCACTTCAAGAAGAAGTCTGGTGAGTCTCTTTAGGAGTATGGCAAGAGTTTTAATCAAGGAACCCTCCAGGTGGACGATCGGAATGACATAATCTATGTGGCCTCGTTTATCTCAGGCCTCACCTTAGAAGACTTGTTGAGGTCCTTTAGCATGAAGCTTCAAAATCTACGAGGGAGCTGTTCAAAAAAGATCAGGAGTACATGAATGTTGAGGATATTATCTTCAAAATATATGCCACAACCTCCCCTCACCAGGGAAAAAAGAAAGACGTTTTATCTTACCTTAAGGAGACCAACGAAATAGTTGAGGCTAAGAAGAAAAAGTTAGAGGTAGGATTATTAGACCCCTAGAGGACAAAAACTTTACTCCACTCGTAACCACAATTAAAGAAATCTTTGCAGTCGTGGAATTTTAGGATATCTTTCCTCATGAGGAACATGGACGACAAAAGAGACAAGTCCAATTATTGTTGATTCTATAGAGATTAGAGACACATTACATAAGACTTATCGAGACTAAATAAGTTCATAGTGGAGATTATAAAAAGGGGATACCATAAAGAATATATGGCCAAAGATACCAGAAAATGTCATCATGACAATATCAAGAGCAAAGATAATGTCCCTATGATAGATGTCAACTGTATGTCCAAAGGGTTTATTGGGGGTAGATTATCTACCATATGCATAAAAGATCATCTTAGGAGTATCCAACAAAAAGGAGTTCGGGTCGACTATGTCCTCTTCCCTCACTAGGCTCTAAAAGAAGCGTCTATGATTATAATTTTGGAAGCAGACCTCATGAGGATATGTTTGCCTCATGAAGACCCTTTTATCATCACAGTGACCATGAGGAATTATAATATGGAATGGGCTCTCATGGCGTGGAGAGCTCTTACAGAATTCCTATATCTAAACGCCTTTGAGGCTATAGGCCTTAGAACGAAGCACATGGAGCCAGTCACTACTCCTTTCATCAGATTCAAGAAGAAGTGAACATGTTCCTCGTGGTACGTCACTCTCCCCTCACCATTGCCATAAAATATTATTGTAAAACTATTTGGAACATGTTTATAGTAGTGGAAGTCCACGCCTGAATGTGTTCAGGAATAAGCCATCACTCAATGATTTAGATATTATGATCTCAACGAGAAGGCTCATGATGTGGTTCTCTTATCCCAATGGGGTAAATTGGGTCTTGGGTGATTAGAAGAAATCTCATGAATGCTACATCACCTCAATGAATGACAAGAAGGGGTTGCTCAGTGTTCCACGGGGATTAACAGAGGCCCCAATAGGGCTTTGAAAGAATCCTGAGATCTCAGTAGAATTAATTATATGGTGAAATATTATTTATCTTCAGTGGCTAGTGATGTAACTAAACCTATTTTATGTCGTGTGTGTATGTGCGTGCATAAGTTATTAATTAAATTAGACTCAATATATTGTACGGAAGAAATAAATATTTCATAAATAAATCTAATAATATTATTTTTGCACTCGGATAGAGTAAATGTTATAATATTTATGGGATATTACGAGGAATTATGGGACACCAAAAATGTTAGATTTTACCTTAAAATATTGAATTTAAAGTCCTATGTTTGGGTACATAAGTTGGGCTAGATTTTATATTATTTGGATATAGTTTTCATCTTAATGGGTCAAGGCCCATATGGGGTTTAACATTTATATCGTGATTAATAATACGAGAAGGAGATTAGGGTTAAGATAGATAATTTTAGCTCTTTCGAAAAAAATCATAAGATAGTAGAGAGGGAAATAACTTGGAGAAAAATAAAACTGGGATAATTGGACTTGGAGAATGGGAGAAAAAATGTAGCAATTGGATTGGGACTTCGTCTCTCACATTAAGCAAAGTTTACTTATTGTATTAATATGATTGTTTTTGGTGTTAGAATATAGTTATTTATTGGATTCTAAATTTAAACTTTGAAATACTTCATTTAGATAATTAAACAACAAACTTTTGATTTAATATAATTAGAAAAATTAAATTTATATCCATAAATTCAAATTAGTACAATGCATCATGATTTTGGAATATATTGAAAAAAATTGATGATATGATTATGTTAGACTTTCATAATTGAGGAAAATCCTCTTCTTTTTTTTTTACTTCATGAATCGATTGGAAATTGAGATTTAGGAATGAAATGAAATTCTAGGGTTCTAATTCTTTAATTCTAAAATATTCCTCTAAATTCTACATAAATTAACCAGACTTATAAGGAATAGTATAGATTTTTGTTTGTTGAAGTTTATATGTTAACTTAGAGTATGTGGGAGGTAATAGAACCTTAGGGAAGGCCGTTAATGTTAACAGGGGTTATAGGTTGAAGAAAGTCAAATTTCTAAGAGTTTAGTTTTATGTCCGAGCAAATGAAGGGATTTGTGGTCTGTGCGAACGACTAAACTGGAATTATTTTTTTTCTTAATTTTGTCAAAAGGGAATGAATGATGGAAATTGAAACCTTAGTATATTTTAGGATATTTATCTAAGACCTATAATTATATATGCTTAACTATTTCATATATGTTATGTAAGTTAATATATGGATGTGAGGCGTGTCGCAATTCAAATAGCGTGGATAATTTGTCTTATGTATTTTGTGCAACATATCGGGTATGAGTACTTTGAGAATATGTCCTATAAGGGACATCCTTATTAGCCGTGCGATGGTCACCACTTAGGTATTCCAGTAGATAGAGGCTGGTTATACCCGGATTGTATGACAATAATCACTGCAGTGTCAGAGTAGATAGATATAGGTTATACCTTACACCGTGTGATGGTCACTATTTCCGTATCCTGATAAATAAAGACGAGTCATACATTGGATCATATGATGATGACCTCTTAGGTATTATGGTCTATAAATATAGAATGTACTTTGCACCATATGATTTTTCTTCTTGATTTCATGTATGTACTTGACACGTATAGAATAAGTGAACATGAAACCGTTAACTATATTCAATTGAGAAGAATAATATGTAATCACAGGGTTCACTTTGGTCTAGGATTATACACATGTGATATCTAGGATTGTTGGGTTTTAGGATAACTTAAAGGCTACTAAAAGATAAGAGGAAGATGTGTTATTATATTGTAGCCTCACACTTTTATGTTCTTATACTTCATTGACTTATTGTTAACGTTGTTAAATTATTATCTTTTCAGGACATAGGCAGTCGGTGCGACCTTATTCCTAATTCAATTTTATTCTACTTCCAGTTATTTCTTATCTAGGATTTAGACATCAATCCCGCGTGTCAATATCTCTACTAGTCTTTCTATCAAGTCGAGTCAGATTGATGTATTATTTTCATTTGAATAGCATGGATGATGTTGAGACAACTGTAGTTATGTGATGGTTGTATTACCGTTGGATGATTTGGTATCACAACTCATGTTTTTCACCTTCATTATATTTCAGTTGCTTACTTTTATTCATTTAGTTTCATTTCTAGTCATTATTAGAAAGATATTAAATTGTTTTGATTCCCGTGAGTTCTTTATTATGATTGATCAATCCAGTATTAAATTTTACGGGGTATCACAATTGGTATCAGAGTTGTCCAGGTTTTAGAGTCATTGATCTTGAGTGCATTCATTGCTTTTCCACATTACGTTCTTTGATTACTTTAAACATGTATCGTTTAGGGGTTGTACTCTTCATAATGTTGATTGTTGAAGGAGTTTTTCACCATCATTCCAAACAAACAATTTAAAATGACAGAAGTGTATCGGGAGGGTTACTTATTTGTATTTCACTTGAGATACGTCCCACGTATGGGGATGATTTCAGACATGAGTTAGAGACTATTGGGGGAAAGAATGTTGGTATATGTTTAGGTCTTGGGTTGAGGGAAAATATTTTTACTCACCCTCCACAACAACATAAGAAGAAAGTTTTGAGACATTGTCAGTGCGACCGCGTGATAATCTTTATAAGGGGAGTTCAACTATCTTTCTCTTTTAGCAATGGGGGGAATTAATCTTTAAAAACATGTGAAGGATAAAATCCAAAAGATCGAGAAGAATGGGGCCGCATTAGGTCCTAAGGACTAGAGCTAGTGTAATATTATCCTGAGTTGGAAAGGACTTCACTTGCAAAAGGAAGCGCACTAGGGGAGACGACCATAAGAGGTTCTAGGAGCATACAATTAGAGTTATATTGGCTAAGTATATCCAATGGTGTTATGGAAAATGGTGTCAAATCTATATAAAAAAAGGCTCGACAAGATCAGTATTATCTGAATTCCCATAGTGATATGGTTAACATTGTCGCTTATGGAGTCTCTATTTCGATAATTCTTTTAAAGAAAACTGTTACACTTGTGGTAAGAGAGGCCACCAAGTTAGTAAATGACTTAGAGAAACCTGTGCATTAAGGGTACCACTGGGGGATGCGTATGATTCTATTTAGGTCCCACACGTACGAGTCTTACTTTGACACCGAGGAGTTATCGTTCTTCACTAGTAGTAGGTTTAATACAATTGCGAGATATATCCAGGTAATTATTAAACTGTATTTATATGTGGATACCCCAGTGGATAGGATTTACTTTACGCCTTGATTGTAAAGAAGGGATAGTTTATTGGTTGGCATGACATTCAATTGTTTTGTTAATTTAGACACGTGGTCATATGATTTGTGTTAATTAACTGTGAGTATTAGCTGTATGGGTGATTAGGCACATATTCTTCATATTTATCCCCTTAATTTCGATATTTTTATGATCCCGTTCAGTGTAAATAGCTTGGGTTTGTCTCGTATTTATGCTACTAACCTCTTTTGGCAAGTATTCCGTATTTTGTGTATTTCTCATGTGCTTTATAGGTATTTCATGCATGTTAGTGCGAAGGAGAACTCAAAACAGTGAAAGAAATCAAGAAATGTGAAGTTCAAGGGCATTTTTGTAATTTTTTAGCCTTAGTCCGGAGGTGGGTCCAATTGGAAAGTTAAAGATATTCCAATTACAAGAACACTGGAAAAACGACATCTCAATCCGAGCTACGGTGAAGAAGTTATGAGGTTTTGAAGTTGCGAGATAATGAAGAGTCATTTTCAGAACTGAAGAGTCAAAACTCTTGAAATTTCTTGTTTAATTCATTTTTATTAGTTGTAAAACATGTGGAGGCAAGGGAAGATTCTCATTTAGCTATTATAAAAGGTCAAAACGTGGAGAGGCATGGGGGAGTCGAATTTTAAGAGAGAGAGTCAGATTTTGGAGAGTTGTTTTTATCAAGTTGTAGGAGGCTAGTAGTTAATTTTTAGAGGATTCTTGTAACCAAGAACCCTAGTTTTGAAGTTTGGCTATTATTCAAGATTCAAGGTTCTATTCAAGATTCATCATTCATCCATTGAAAGTAACTTAATTTATTATCTTTACTGCTTTCCTAGTTAGTTTAATTAATTGTTGCTTTCTAGTTTTCCAATCCCAATTCAAGTCATGTTCTTAATTTTCTAGATTTAATTATGAATTCCTGCACTTTCACTTTTAAGTTTTCTTTTATTTTAATCATGTTAAGCTAAGTTTTTAAGGGTGGGGATGCATGAACCCAACCCGATGTGGTATGCATAGATATAAAATTTGTACTCTACATAAAATAAGTGATTAGATCATGTTGTATTGTTTCACAACCATTGTAGAACTTTTGACCACGTTTGCCCTAGGTAACCGGGGTGCTTAAGGATGCAACGTGCGTTGACAGGCGGGAATACTTACCACTATACTACAACGATATTTTTGAAGTTGAAGAATGTTTTCAACCGAATGAGGAATCCGAGGTGCTAGAACCAAGGAAGCCTACTTTGGAAGAACTCTTGATTATTATCAAAAAGAAATCTGAGGACCTTGCTGCTATAGCGTTGAAAATTAGAGCAACTTGCAAGGAGTTTAATGATTATTTAGACAACTTAGAGAAGGTCGAGACTTGCGATTCATCTAACACTTTTGAGGATGAAATCATTGAGAGTGATCTAAGTTCTTTTGAATATCAACCTCTTATAAATATTGCAAAATCTACTCAGGTTGAAGATCATTTGTCTCCTTGTGTACCCACTATTATCGAACCATTAAATACATCACAAGAACTGGATGAATGTCTTGAGGATGTTGATCCAATTCTTGTATAGGAATGTTATTATGAGATGCTTCATCTTACGGGCCATACACTTAGACGTGTCACTCCACCAGATCCATTTAAAAATTTTGGGGGAGAAGATTTTGAGGACAAGGACTCTATGCTTGAATTGTTTTCCAAGACGGACTCTTTCTGTTTGTATGCCCCACTTCCCATACTACTCGAAAAATCTATGGAACGTGATTCTATTTTTCTTGGATCCCAATGGGACTTGTCCTCTTACGCACCCAAATCCTTCATTATCCCCCTAATTTTTTTAATAGGTGATGGTTCATTTCTTTCGCTTTGCACATGCCTTTCGTTTTTTCAACGAAATTCTTATTTTTCGGGCGGCATGATTTCTAGTGAGGCTACACCATTAATCCCTCAAAGTCATATTGTATTTTGGGTGGACCCTCAAATTTTTTGACTTCTTGTGTATAACTTATTAGAAGTTCAAATCGTAGGTTGTACATAATTAACTTTTTATTTTTCCTTTTTTTCTATAGTTTAGAGTAATTAGTTTCTTTTTTGTTATGCTTGGTTCTAACATATTTTGTAGATTCAATGGACTCGCACTCATCGGGGATCGCTCCATTTGGGTAATATCTTTCTTTTCCTCTCTTTATATAGTGTTCTTGATTCGCATTGAGGACAATGCAACATTTAAATTAGGGGGTGTGGGATATTCTTCCTGTTTATTGTTTAGATTGATTGATTCGATCATATGTTCTTTCCAAGTGTGTTTTTTTTAGAAAATTTCACAAATTTCAAAAAAGTTGAAAAACCCAAAAATAATTTTTCTTCAAAATAAATAAAAATTGAAATTTAAAATTTTCAAAAATATCACCTTTATTCTATTTAATGTCTCAAATTGTTAACAATCAATTGCACTAAGCTGAAAATTGACCGAAGATGGAAATTGAAAGAAAATTGACGACTTAACGAATAAGTGTGGAGATTGATCAAACCCGGTGAGATTTCGAGCCTTTCAATTTTTAATGAGTTTTTAAATCAATCCGAGTTTATGATTAACTCAAAGTTCTCTTCATCTTTTTAATAAGTCGTTGATGATCTCAATCCTTTGTTTTGATCGGTTATGGGAAATGTGTGAAATGTTGTCTCAAAATTCGTGCTAAATATATCTATAAACTTAATTAATCTCGAGATGCATATGGTAATGTGATTAGCAATTTGGACAATGAAGTAGACCCTCTTTTGTTTAACCCAAAAATATTAGTCATAATAAAGTTGTGAAAAAAATTATCCCTTTGCAACCCACTTTGAGCCTAATATAATATTTCCCTTTCGTTTGATAACCCAAAAAAACCAATTGACTCGAAATTGTGAAAAATTAGAAATTAATCAAGTAAGTCCAAATTGTGCAATAAAAAGGGGCAAGAAAAAAACAGAAAAAAATGCTCAACAAAAAAAATAGTGAGAAAAAAAATGAAAATAGAAAAGGAAAGAGAAAAAAGAGGGAATGCCCGAAAAAAGCACTAATGAACGTCATAAAGGATATTTTCCAATTTCGAACATTCTGTCCATTCCCATTTTTACTCTTTACACTTTTGACCTGAAAAGTCCTAAACGAGTCTGAATTGTGAAATTAATTACTGCGTGGGGAGCTAAGACATGAAAAGATAATATGAGAGATTAAATGGTGTGATTAAGAGATGATGTTTCCCGTTTCCTAATAACTGTATTCCGATGATGAGATCTTTTCACCATATATTTCCTTCTTTTCAATTTTGTATGCATGAATTTGTGTCCATTATATTTACTCTTTATATCATGCATACCGAGAGAAAATAGCCACAATCCGAGTGATTCATTTGTGATTGCATCCTTAAGAATTTGAATCAAAACGAATTTTCGGAAAGTAACGTAATGCTCAATCGGTGGAAATTTGAGGTTGAATTTTTGGCTTTGCACACACACACACACTATGGTTTGAGACACTTGAATATGAAGTTATGGTGATTATTTTTTGAAAGGTTTAAATTGTACAATTTTTAAGTATTTTGATATTTATTTGGGCTAATAAAGAATTTTGTGGGTATATTCACTACAAACCCTCACGAGACAAAACTCGTCCTACTAGGGTAACCTAGGGGTTTAAAGGCTTGTTACATATGCTCAATGCAATCGCTTGCCCGCAAAAGTGGAATTTTATTTTAATAAAGGAATTTTCAAGAGTGGAATTTTGGTTAGATTCATTTACATTGCTCGGGACGCGCAAAGTTCTAAGTTAGGGGGTGTGATTAGGGACATATTCTTCATATTTATCCCCTTAATTTCGGTATTCTTATGATCCCGTGCAGTGTAAATAGCTTGGATTTGTCTCGTATTTATGCTACTAACCTCTTTTGGCAAGTATTCCATATTTTGTGTATTTCTCATGTGCTTTATAGGTATTTCATGCAAGTTAGTGCGAAGGAGAACTCAAAACAGTGAAAGAAAGCAATAAATGTGAAGTTCAAGGGCATTTTCATAATTTTTCAGCCTTAGTCCGGAGGTGGGTCCAATAGGAAAGTTGAATATATTCCAATTACAATAACACTAGAAAAAATGGCATCTCAATCCGAGCTACGGTGAAGAAGTTACGAGGTTTTGAAGTTGCGAGATAATGAAGAGTCATTTTCAGAACTGAAGAGTCAAAACTCTTGAAATTTCTTGTTTAATTCATTTTTATTAGTTGTAAAACATGAGGAGGCAAGGGAAGAGTCTCATTTAGCTATTATAAAAGGGCAAAACATGGAGAGGCATGGGGGAGTCGAATTTTAAGAGAGAGTCAGATTTTAGAGAGTTTTTTTTACTTCACATTGTAGGAGGCTAGTAGTTAGTTTTTAAAGGATTCTTGTATCCAAGAACCCTAGTTTTGAAGTTTGGCTATTATTCAAGATTCAAGATTCTATTCAAGATTCATCATTCATCCATTGCAAGTAATTTTAATTTATTATTTTTACTGCTTTCATAGTTAGTTTAATTAATTGTTGCTTTCTAATTTTCCAATCCCAATTCAAGTCATGTTCTCAATTTTCTAGATTTGGTTATGAATTCCTGCACTTTCACTTTAAAGTTTTCTTTTATTTTAATCATGTTAAGCTAAGTTTTTAAGGGTGGGGATGCATGAACCCAACCCGATGTGGTATGCATAGATATAAAATTTGTCCTCTAAATTAAATAAGTGATTAGATCGTGTTGTATTGTTTCACAACCATTGTAGAACTTTTGACCTCGTTTGCCCTAGGTAACCGATGCAACGTGCGTGAACTATTGCGACACTACTTTACACATTCTTTGATTATGTATGATGCGGGCTTGAACCTCATATATGTAATGCTTTGGAGTACTAAAGACTGGGTCTGATCAATTATCTAATTTATGACTAATTTTTTACTGGCATACACACTAGGGTTTGGGGGAGTGTATTCTTAACCCATTTCTTTATTCATACTAATTCCTTCTTAGTTAGTTAATTTCGTATGCATAGGTTAATTTAATTGAATCTACAAAATTCATAGATAAAATCCATAAAAATCAATCATCTTTTTTTATTTTAACATCAACTTTAGGATTAAACTACCTTACCTTTGTCGTCACGTTCACACGTCCTAATTTCATGTGGATTCGATACCCAGACTCACCACTATACTCCTTAAGAAGTGTAGTTACAAGTTTAGTTTTTTTTTTTTGTATTGAGGTTAGAAGTCGATAACAACGACTAGAGTATTACACGGACGCTCGGTTTACACCTCGATCAATGGGTTATGCTTCTATCGACTACTGGGGGTAGGTATTATGATCACTATTTTTGCCCAAGGAATGTTTCTTATGTGCATATGGTCGAGGGAAGGTCTCTCTCTCTCTCTCTCTATATATATATATATATATATATATATATATATATATATATGCGACTTAGTCTGAGGAGTATATAATATCATTAAGCTCGATACTGATTGTCCACAAGTTTATGGACATATTTGAGGAGGTCCAAGATTACCACCTGTAAAACCGATGTGAAGGATCCCCGAATTTTAAACTCCTTTTTGAATGTAATATTATTTCCTTTTTATGAAACAGATGCGGAAGCGTAAAAGGTGATGGTTCAACTTAAATACTAAATTTTAATTTCTTCTTTCAAATTAAAATTAAACCCAAGTGAAAATTATTTAAACACACACAAATATTAAATTTCCCTTAAACCAATTAATTCAAGTCCTAGAATTTGCCTAAGTAATAATTATCAATAATCCAAAGTTAGGCCAAACCAATTTAATTAATGTCTTGAATTAAAGAAACAATTATCCAAATTTAATTAGCACCCAATTAAATTAAGTGTGACAATTAAAACCATTTTTATCTTGAATTACCCTAAGCATGAGTTCTAATTCATTATGCAAGATAAAAATAAATCAATCACACTACGCCGAGATGTACGAGGAAAAACCCAAGACAGAAAAAACCTCGGACGACCCTAGCCACAAATCCACTACGTACGAAATTTACAAATACAAGATAGAAAGGCTTATAACACACGACTCGATCCCTCTCAAGCCCCGACGCTTCTTCTTGTAGATACCTCTTCCTAGCGGATAACCTTGGAGATCCACCGCGGTCTCGGAACCCACCGATCGGACTTTATATGGTCACCGTCACCCGAGCAAGGAGCCTTTCTCCAAGTGGGTACCGCAACAAACTCTTCTTCTTTCTTTATGGGATGTAGAAGAAAACCCGAAACTTCTCTTTGAACGGAAGATGAACCCGGTGCCAAACTCCAAGCAAGATATATGAATATGGGAACTTGGAAGAAACTAATTTGGGTGTAAACTAGAGTGGTGTATATTTTTCTCTTTGATAAAAACTCACTCAAAACATGATCTTTTTCCCTCTTTGATTTTACTCTCAAAACACTCTCTAGGAGTTAGTAGGATATGAACAAGATTAGATGGAAAATGTTATTCCCACACATAATAAAGTCTGAGAAAAGTTGGTTAAGAAACAAGTGGGGAAGTGGGAGAAAAACATCTTAAAACTGCCAAAAACTGTTCCCGCCTGGCATCTCGTTTGAACGACATTTCGTTCGAAACGAGTTTTCTAACAAAGTTCCAGTATGAACTCGTTAGAAGCTCGTTAGAAATCTCGTTAGAACGACAATCTCATTCGAACGACATTTCGAATGAAGTTCCAGAATGCCATAATGGGAAGTCGTTGGCAATCTCGTTCGAACGACATCTAGTTCGAACGACAATCTCGTTCGAACAACATATCGAACGAACTCCCAGAAAGTTTGAAAAATCCGATTTTATCCCAGAAGACTTTATAAACTTATTTTAAAGTTTTAATTAATTCTTTCTGAAAATGAAACACATTTTTATTTAAACCTAACACCCAATTAAACTTGTTTCAAGCTCCTATATATATAATATTGCATTCATACCTTGGGAGCATGGAACCATAGTTGATGACGTAGAAACGAGGCACGAAAACTGGCATATTGATGAATCTTTGTACTCTTTGCCGCTACGTCTTCAACAAACTTTTCATAGGCTTGAGAATATTACAATTAAATATAATCCTATGTATAAATGTTTTTGTCCGGAATTGAGCCAAAACTATATGTGGACTCAATTGGAAATTTGTGTCCTTACACCACCACTAAGAACGGTAGACTTTTGTATAGACCTAGCACCGAGTACCAATCTTATGGCAAGGTCATAATACAGGATGTCTCCATTAGAGATGAAGGGGTTTGGTGAGCAAATACAATAGTTATTTATCTTGGGGTTTATACAGATGAGTACATCTTCATGCGGAAATCCAATATTATTTATGAAGAATAAAGATGGTTCATTTCGATTATATGATATATATCCGGAGTTGAACAATATCCCAATATGAATTAATTATCCGCCACTATATATCGATGATCTTTTGGACTAATTGAGGGGTGTGTCATTCCTTTTGAAGATTGGCATAGGCTCAGGGTATCACAAGTTACGGATTCAGGAGGAGGATATTTAAGGATAGTTTTTCTTCCTGGATATGGGTCGTACAAATTCTGGGTCATGTCGTTTAAGCTAAACAACATGCTCATGGTGTTCATGGGTATGATGAATTGTATATTTTGACCATTGTTGGACCAGTTTGTCATTTTTTTTTATTGACAACATCTTAGTATATTCTCAATCAAAGGGGAAAGGTTATCATCTAAAACGAGTATATGGGTTACGTCCTTAGCTTGGATACACTAATCATAAAGTATAAAAGATAAAGAGATACAAATTATAATTGAACTGATCTAGAAGAAGTATTAGAGATACATGATAAATGAGATGGTTATGTGGTTCGGCCCAAAATGGTGCCTACGTCCATAGGCGCATTGTTGATTATATTGATTTCAATGGGAAAAAGACAGATCAATTATAGTTACAAGCTCTCGTGGTTATTGTTCACTTATCTGTGACACCCCGCCTAATTAAATACCGGGTGATCAGTCATTTATAAAATTATAATCAAGGTAAACGGTTGTTTCATTCTTAGCATCACTGTCGCAAAATAACTTTCCAATTGAAACACCCTACATAATTAAGCTAAGTGACAAAACCATTTAAATCAGTATCTCCATTTATTAAATCCAATAATGAAATCCTTTATTACGTAACAGTTTAAGAATCACACAATTATTAAGACTGGAAATAAACGCCCATGAATTTAATCATTCAGATAATTCAATACCAGCTTTAAAACTACAAAAAAAAAACATCCTGACAGCAATTAAATCCCAAAGAGTAAAAATGCTAAAGATAAATAAACATAATCTCTGACAAATCCAACTGAATAAAGAAATGGGCGACACATGCCCTAACTTATCATAACTAGAATGAGAGTATATTCAACATCGAGTTCATCTAAGTAATGTCCTGCATTTCCCACATAAGCTGCAGCGCGTTCGGTCCAAAGAATCTACGCAAGACGCCCCTATGGCTGGGCACCTGAGATATATACATATATATATATACAAGAGAAAAGAGATAAGAGGAAACGGGTCAGAGCCCGAGTGTAAAACAGTTTAAAATTAGTTTATTAAGTATTTAAAGTGCTTACCTGCTAATGCAACAACCATGTTAGTATGCGACACTCTCTTGAGCTTTCTCACCTCTCATCTAGTGTGCACACCTACCGTACGAATAAATCCCATCAATTTCCCTATCTTATTCTCCATAATGATTTATCATGTGAAACGTTATGATATTTACTTTAAGAAGTCATTGTCTTCAAGATTCCTTACATTATTTAAAACAACTCATTGTCGTTATAACGATCCTGAACACTTATAATAAAGTTGAAGTATTTATTCACTTCTTATCTACTTATACGCACAATAGAAAGTTCCCATATAAATATATGTATATATATTAGTCACACATATAATATATATACTAGCGGCACCTCACATGAGACCTAAGGTGCTGGCATACTCTGCTATCAAGTCCCCGTATCACACAAACTAAGGGAAATACTAGTTCGGAATCACTATCGAACTGTATTAACACAAAACACAAACAATTGGAGGCGAAGCATAGTTTCCAGTCCTAAGAGGTCAGCACATACCCACACGTCTCTTAGGACCATCTTACTATAACTCAGATAGCCTGTAATTAAGGATACTATCTTCTAGGGTACAAGTCGTTATCCCCCATAAAGGTTCAATCGAGATAAGACTGTCCCGACGCGAAAACCCCCATGATAGAAAGTAGCTCGGGTACAATTTTTACACAGATATATATAATATATGCACAATCACACAGTCGTATACATATAAATATCCACATTTCTAGATTAGGTGTGTTCATGACCCATAATCATAATTATCCGTTATTAATACATTTTACTCGATTCTTACGCATAACAACTAGTCATTTTTATTTTCATTTATAATGCATTTCATACTTATCCTTTCTCGATGTATTCTAAGTATAATTTCAGTGGACGTACACTCACTTATCTTCTCGTCTAACCCTCTTACGAGTCTCAATATTTTATTTAAACGTTCACATAATCCCATATGGGTAAATCACTCCCCGTTAACCCCTTTATTTCATTTTATATTAAATTCCCACTTATTGGGGTTTACTAAAACCCAACTAGTCGTACTTATATCCCAAAATGTTCTAACAATAATACTCCCGGGTTACTACACATTTCAATCGGAATAAACCATTATAAGAGGGATGTGCAGTTTTCCAGGTGGGGTCGATCGATCGAGGGAAGGGGGTCGATCGATCGATCAGTCGATCGATCGATACTCTTAGGTCGATCGATCGATCAAGCAGTTATGGCGAAAACTGCATTTATCCAGTTACGAGTTTTCCTCTCCAACCTCAACCAAAACTTCATATTTGATTCCCAAACTCCCAACAAAAGTTATTACCAGTACCATACACCTAAATACATGATTCTCCACGTAAAATATGTTTCAATTCATCAATTATAACTATATAATGGGGGTAAAAAATTTCTAGACTTCAAGAATCCTAATTTCTCTTTTTCTTTCAATTCTTTCCATTATTTTCCAGATTTCTTAGTTCTAAATCCATACTAATTCATGGTTTATCATCTACATGCAAATGAGAATTCCAGAATATGATTACTTCTTCAATGACATGTGAATTCTAGTCTCCAAACTACACTTTCTTCCATGAAACAAGTTCTAAACAACCCTAGATTAACATAATTGAGGAATTAACTAAGAATATAGCAAGATAGATACTTGCCTGGGAGTTCTTGGTTCAGATTCGTGGACAAGATTGGTGTGGTTGTGATCCTCTTTGCGCGATCTAAAGTTTGGCGGCGACGGCGATACAAATGGTGGAGTTCTTGGCCTAGAACTCCTTGGAAAGTTTCTCCTCTTCCCTTCCAATGGCCGTTTTAGGTTTTTGGTTGTTCTAACCCTAGAAGACAACTCCTATTATCTGATATACTCTTAGAAATTTCGTGGGTTTTCATGCCCAAAAATTTAAAATGTCTAAAACATCCTCTCGGGGTGTTAATTAGGCCTAGAAACTCCCCGAGACCCAAACTAAACCCCCGGGTACATTATTCTGACTATCTCGACCCTTTCGAACACATCGGCGCACTCAAAATGACCATACGAGCAACTTATAATTTATTCACTTTATATAATAATAATTTAGTCCTCACACGACACAGGCGCGTCCCGACTTAAATTTCCATAATTGCCATTTTATTCACTCGTGACAATTTTTTCCATCTTATGTATTACTTTACTCATCTAGTAATATTCAAAAATTTTAATAATTACTAACTCTTGTCACGCTAGTAAACATTTAAAATAAATTTTCAGATTAATATTAAATTAATATCTCAATTTCAATTAATAATTCCCTAAATTTAAAGTCCATAAAAATACGGGGTATTACATACTTCCCCCCTAATAATGGAATTTCGTCCCGAAATTCAGAAAATTAAGGCCTACCTGGTAAAATAATTTTGGATACCTTATCAGTACGCAAACTATCTACATAGTAAGGCGCTCAATCACTATTTCCCCCGCCTCATGGCAAGCTTGGTTAACACTCTCATTAACGACACTTCATATTGTGCTCCTAACCGACAATATTCGCATAAGACACGCATATACACTATTAATTCCCATTATTTCAATATAGTTGGGAGGCCGCATCTCACTACATGACAACTACTCGGGGTTTATCTAAACACAAAACCCCCATTCTGAGAGAAAGCCTACGAACATCTGACCACTCTTGTTATCTTAAACAGTCATGGAATTCCACCATAGTCATCGGACTATTCTCGACCGATCCAAAATTCTGATTATCCGCTCACCTCTAAACAAACAGAAGGAGAATAGTCAAGGTTCTTCCACACCAAACCTCAATAAGCACCTCGTTCACTACAAACTAGTTATATCCGTTGTGAAAATGAAATGATCACCAAGATTACAAGATTACCTACGCGCGGCTACACTAATCGTTAATTATCGTGCGCCTACTCCTCGGCTATGGTTGATACCTCCTACTCAAAACAAAACGTTATCTCTTCTATTTCCTGAAATCCCATATCGAAGGTGGGATTTACAAATCACATCCCGATTCCGAAAATAATGTCGTGTAGGACCAGGTACCAGCACGATCCCTTACTTTCAAAGGAAGGTTGGGGCACACTAGTAATTATTATTAATTACCCCAAAGGAGTAACAATCATTTCCTTCTTGGGCGACTTGTCCCACCTATTCAGATGAACCCTTGATCTTGTCTTGGAGATGGCAACCCATCCAAGAAAATTTATCGACCTTACCGGTCTCTTTCATTATAGCAGTTGTCGATAGCCACCAAATTCTCTGGTTGATCCTCTTATTCTAACCGATTTCTATCTATGAGTGGTGCCCGCGGAGACTACTCACTATGTCCAGCTCAACATCGACTTGCCTTGAAATGTCTCACATTAAGTGACACTTAATACTCCCCTTCCTTCCTTGGTGTATACCGAAAGTTCCGACCCGTGCACTTTTCTCCACGATGCGCACTTTTGGATCTTTTATACCATACAAATAGCATCACTCTTTGTATGCGCAAGTCGCTATCACATTTGGCTAATTACAACTCCGCTCTGAGTGTTCTCCATATAGTTAAATTCTACCCTTCTCAAGGAATACCCCTTTGTAAATGGTTTCCCACAACTTTTCAACCAGATTCGGCGTGCTACTCTGTTCGTACTCGTATATATGGATTTATCGTTCTTCTTGCAACGCTTAATCCACTCTACTACTTCCACGTCATAATTCTAGTCCCACAAACATATATTTCACACGTCCATTCCCACGTCCCCTCAACTCGGACGATTCGATTATCTGATATCCAGGATGCTCACACACCCTATAAACGGTGCATACTAGCGTAAGAATCACATATGCTACACACCTAATACCCAAATCTTTATTTTTCCTAGTGCTCGCAACGTGATTACAACACTTGGGTACTCTCAATCACCCTAAAAATTAAAAAATTTAAATCCTCCTTATCATCATTCCGCCCCTTAACTCGTGGTGATAAAACAAAACTTTCAATGCTTTCTTACCACACAACCGGCTCCACTGGCCTTAAATCATAATTCAACTTCCAACTTATAGATATAGTTACTTGATCCCATTTCGATCGGGGTACCGAACTCATGGACTAATGATCAAACGTCTCCCTATTTCCGACCTTATGCTAAGTTTCATGCGTGGGATGTCTCGCAAAGTGAAATCCAAACAAGGAACCCCCCTGATACACTACTACCTAGCACTATCGATTATCGAAATCCGTTAGGCCCTCCGTCCATAGCATGTACCCCTTTATTCCGTCTCTTGACAGAAAAGTTATATCTATTCCCGTAATTATACTTAACAACGAACATTTTGCCAATTGTACAATCCTTCAATATTGGTGGTAATCACACTCCATAAACCTCGAATACATATGCTCGGGGATCTCGAAATCCTGTCTCCAAACATATGGGTCCAACTCTTAACTCTCACACCTCTAAAGGATAGATATATCAATGCGCTCTTCCTGTCACCAAGTCTTGAGCACTAAACATCATAATGAGTTAAATCTTTTCGCTACACAGTAAACCCAATACATATTAAATCATAACAACAAGGTCTCTATACACACCGGGATCGAATATTTCGAGCACACTATCCCCTCCGAGTCCCTAAAGTAGATAATGTAAGTGTGAGTCTGACCCTCTCGCATGTGAGGCCTCACCAGAACAAAACATGTTTCACTAATGCAAACATTGCGATAGCCTCGCAATAACTACCTAATATTGTACTAACCATTACTATAAAGTCGTAACCAAGACAATATCATACTCGTATACCACATCACTAAAATGAGTAATCTCCATAAAGTATATAACACAATCAATACACCCATTCATCCTCCACGGATAGCACTAAAGGAAATCCCGCTACACTAGGAAAATATTCACATAATAATAGCATTTATAGTTATACGCATTAAACTCGTCTCACATGCTAATCTAGAAATGAACAAAGAAGTAGTGACTCGCTCGGGTCACATAAAACACGCCTCATCCGTCGAGGATAAAACTCATACTTCTACTTTGCCAATCATTTTGGTTGCACAGATGGTCCCCGGACGTGACACACCTGTCTAAACCAAATAAAACTACTTTAATCATTGTCCCTTACTAGACACCATACTCTTGTCCCCTATACTCGCTTCGAAAAAATATTTTTAGCACATGTGATTTCACTCTCCACAAAATACCTCGATACTTACTCCACTTATCACCTGAAATATATTCGAAAACTCATAAATGAATGGAATCGGATCCATGAGAATCACAATCTCCTTAGAGGTATCCTCCTTTATATAATAAAAAAATAGGTGGAAGATCCCCCTTTTGAGCGAGGCATCGCCACTCAAATATCTCCTGCCCCGCAATGACAAAGGTAATACTCCTACCGAATCAATTTATCATGGATCTGTGCATAGCGAGCCAATCCATGCCAAATATTGACGTCGTGCTCACGTATGACTAAAACTAGTATGACTGCAGGTAAAACCAAACTACCAAACTATATAACTACACGTCGGCGTATACAGAAAATAAATGACCCTTTCCCAAATGATGAGTCTACGCATGACACCGTACTTTAGTAATGTCTAAAAATCCTAAGGTCTGTGCCAAGCGAGTATCTATAAAATAGTATGATGCCCCAGTATTAAATAAAATGTGCCCCATAGTACTAGAAGGGAAAAACGTACCATCAATGGCCGATGATGGCTGCTGGGTTTCAGCATGCTGGGCGTCGTACACACATTCTTATTGTTTCTGTCCCTGCTGCTTGGGTATCTTTCTCTTATCTGGGCAATCCTACCTCTGGTGACCCATTCTACCACAATTAAAGCATCTACCTCTAAACTGTTTCATTTTACGGCTCGGTTGGTTTTCATCCGATTGTTTAGTTCCACTTTCTCCTTGGCCTTGTTGAGTATCTTGATGAAAAATGATATTTGGTTGAGGGCAGTCCCTCCATTTGTACACACTTATAGCAGAGTCCTGAAAGTTCTCGCAGGTTGGGTTGGAGTTCCTCTCCTGACTGATCTGGACAAGTTCGACGTTCTTGTCCATCCATTCCACATTTGAAACACCTCTTCGTGACTTCACTCGGACCCCGACTTTGTTGGCCCTGACGCTTTTGGGTTTCCCTACACAATTTATTACCTTCATGGCTTTTACGGTCTTGAGGAGCTTGTTGTTGCGATTTTTGTGTCTTCACACACTTGTTATTTCTAGTCATGACAGACTGACTATACTCTCTAGATCTTTTTCCCCCCCATAAGTTGTGTGCTTCATTCTTAATACTATAAGACCGCAATGGTAACTGCCTGTGCCACAATACCTGCTAACTCGGCAGTTGATACTCTCTCTGAAGATACCTGAGGTGTGAGTCGACCTTGCTCGCTGACTCCTCTAACCGCATTAGCTAGTTCTTCTTGATGATCCATCTAAAAATTTAAATAATCTGGATGAGTTCATCATTCGCATAAACAAATCGCAGAAGCATGGATTCCTAATGTATAGAGATGAACATAACATTCCTAGTATTAGGGCTCAATATCAAAGACGCTAATATGGAAACGAAATAATCCGTACAAATCCTATAGGACACTAGAACCTGATGCTCTGATACCACCTGTGACACCCCGCCGAATTAAATACCGGGTGATCAGTCATTTATTAAATTATAACAAAGGTGAAAGGTTGGTTCATTCTTAGCATCACTGTCGCAAATAACTTTCCAATTGAAACACCTTCTCGAACTGTATTAACACAAAACACAAACAATTGGAGGCGAAGCATAGTTCCCAGTCCTAAGAGGTCAGCACATACCCACACGTCTCTTAGGACCATCTTACTATAAATCAGATAGCCTGTAATCAAGGATACTATCTTCTAGGGTACAAGTCGTTATCCCCCATAAAGGTCCAATCGAGATAAGACTGTCCCGACGCGAAAACCTCGCGATAGCAAGTAGCTCGGGTATGATTTTTACACAGATATATATAATATATGCACAATCACACAGTCGTATATATATAAATATCCACATTTCTAGATTAGGTGTGTTCACAACCCATAATCATAATTATTCGTTATTAACACATTTTACTCGATTATTACGCATAACAACTCGTCATTTTTATTTTCATTTATAATGCATTTCATACTTCTCCTTTCTCGATGTATTCTAAGTATAATTTCACTAGACGTACACTCACTTATATTCTGGTCTAACTCTCTTATGAGTCTCAATCTTTTATTTAAACTTTCACATAATCCCATATGGGTAAATCACTCCCCGTTAACCCCTTTATTTCATTTTATATTAAATTCACACTTATTGGGGTTTACTAAAACCCTACTAGTCCTACTTATATCCCAAAATGTTCTAACAATAATACTCTGGGGCTACTACGCATTTCAATCAGAATAAACCATTATAAGAGGGATGTGTAGTATTCCAGGTGGGGTCAATCGATCGAGGGAAGGGGGTCGATTGATCGATCAGTCGATCGATCGATACTCTTAGGTCGATCGATCGATCAAGCAGTTATGGCGAAAACTGCATTTATCCAGTTACTGGTTTTCCTCTCCAACCTTAACCAAAACTTCATATTTGATTACCAAACTCCCAAAAAAAGTTATTACCGGTACCATACACCTAAATACATGATTCTCCACGTAAAATATGTTTCAATTCATCAATTATAACTATATAATGGGGTAAAATTTGTCTAGACTTCAAGAACCCTAATTTCTCTTTTTCTTTCAATTCTTTCCATTATTTTCTAGATTTCTTACTTCTAAATCCATACTAATTCCTGGTTTATCCTCTACATGCAAATGAGATGTCCAGAATATGATTACTTCTTCAATGACATGTGAATTCTAGTCTCCAAACTACACTTTCTTCCATAAAACAAGTTCTAAACAACCCTAGACTAACATAATTGAGGCATTAACTAAGAATAGAGAAAGATATATACTTTCCTGGGAGTTCTTGGTTCAGATTCGTGGAGAATATTGGTGTGGTTGCGATCCTCGTTGCGCGATCTAATGTTTGGCGGCGACGGCGATGCAAACGGTGGAGTTCTTGGCCTAGAACTCCTTGGAAAGCTTCTCCTCTTCCCTTCCAATGGTCATCTTAGGTTTTTGGCTGTTCTAATCCTAGAAGACAGCTCCTATTATCTGATATACTCTTAGAAATTTCTTGGTTTTTCATGCCCAAAAATGTAAAATGTCTAAAACGCCCTCCCGGGGTGTTAATTAGGCCTAGAAACTCCCCGAGACCCAAACTAAACCCCCGGGTACATTATTCTAACTATCTCGACCCTTTCGAACACATTGGCGCACTCAAAACGACCATACGAGCAACTTATAATTTATTCACTTTATATAATAATAATTTAGTCCTAACACGACACAGGCGCGTCCCGACTTAAATTTCCATAATTACCATTTTATTCACTCGTGACAATTTTTTTCCATCTTATATATTACTTTACTCATCTAGTAATATTCAACAATTTCAATAATTACTAACTCTTGTCACGCTTGTAAACATTTAAAATAAATTTTTGGATTAATATTAAATTAATATCTCAATTTCAATTAATAATTCCCCAAATTTAAAGTCCATGAAAATACGGGGTATTATAGGATCCTAATATTCTTGGTTCTATAATGTTGAACGGGATTATGGGAAGTATGGATTACACTTGTATTATCGCAATAAATAGTCATAGTGCCTTGAGAAATACCATAATCTTGCAACATTTGTTTCATCCAAATGAGTTGAGTGCAACAACTCCCGGCGGTTATGTACTCAGCCTCCACTGTGGATAAAGAAATAGAATTTTTTTTCTTGCTCATCCATGAGACAAGTGCACTTCTAAAGTAGAAGCAGCTACCAGATGTACTTTTGCATCCATAAACATCTCCTGCCCAATCAACATCAGAATATGTCGATAGACAATCATTTGTGTCAAAAGAGTACCAAATCCCAAAAGACAGGGTCCCACTAACATATTTGATAATACGTTTAATGGCAAAGAAATGAGACTATTTTGGGGCGGCTTGATAGCGGGCACAAACTCCTACACTAAAGGAAATATCCGGAGATTAGCGTTTAGGTAAAGTAGACTACCTATCATACTCCTAAAGAGAGTGTGCTCTACATCCTTTCCTTCGGTGTCCTTACTAAGTTTAACCGATGAACTCATTGGAGTACGTGCATGGTTAGCGGATTCTAGTTTAAATTTCTTCACAAGATCTTAGCATACTTAGTTTGGGACAAAAGTTTCCCACTATTGAGTTTACGAACTTGAAGACCTGGGAAGAAGGTAAGTTCACCGACCATAATCATCTCAAATTCATCTTGCATTTCTTTTAAAAACATTTAAGTATGTTTATCACACGTAGAACCAAACACTATGTCATCGACATACACTTGTGCAACTAAAATAGATTTCTCATCACGATGGAAAAATAATGTCATGTCTACTCCCCCTCTCAAAAAGCCACGAGAAAGGAGATAAAAAGTGAGCCTTTCATACCAGGCATGGGGTGATTATTTCAATCCATACAACCTTTTTTTTAGAAATAAGACATAAATAGGATGCTTTGGGTCCTTAAACCCTTTAGGTTGTTCAACATAGAATTTTTCTTGAATAATACCGTTTAAAAATGCACTTTTAACATCCATTTGATACAATTTAAATTTAAGGTGACATGTTATGGCTAGTAAAAGGCGAATCGACTATAACCTACCAACTGGAGCAAAAGTTTCTTCAAAGTTAACACCTTCTATTTGGGTGTATCCTTGGGCAACCAACCTAGCTTTGTTACGAATAATGATAACATTTTCATCCATTTTATTTTTAAAAATACATTTGGTACCAATGACGTTAGTATTAGAAGGCCTAGGGACTAATTCCCAATCATCATTTTTCTTAAATTGAAACAATTTTTCTTGCATGGAATTAATCCAATGTTCATATTTTAATGCTTCTTTAAAAATTTTAGGTTCAGTTTTAGATGTATAGCACAAATAGGTAACTCCATTTTCTAATTGAGCCCTAGTCTTAACACCTACCTCAGAATATCCTATAATTTTTGAAGGGTCATGACATTTACGAACCCAAGGAGAAGGATCCTTTCTCTCAGTAGTGAGAATAACCAAGTCAGTGTGAGACTCAATATTTTCTACACCAGGAACAACATCACACTCACATGACAAATCTTCTTTATTTTCAATAGATGGGGCTGGAGCATCGCCTTTTAGTACAACATTTATTGATTCCATGACTTTTGAATTACTTAAGTTAAAAACTCTAAAAGCTCTACTATTTTGAGAATATCCTAGGAAAATACCTTCACCAATCCTTGAGTCAAATTTACCTAGGAGTTCTCTATCCCGAAGGATATAACAAAGACTACCAAAAACTCTAAAATAAGCCAAATTAGGTTTCTTGCCAGTTCACAATTCATAAGGCGTTTTGTTAGTATTGGGACACATATAAACCCTATTTACGGTGTGGCATGCGGTGTTAACCGCTTTGACCCAAAACCTACGAGGCACATTCCTTCCTAGGAGCATAGATCTATCCATTTCTTGGATCGTTCGATTTTTTCTTTCAACTATACCATTTTTTGTGGTGTTCAAACGACCGAGAATTCATGTTTAATTACGATTTCATCACAAAAGGCATTTATACCGGATTCCTTGAATTCGGTTCCATTATCACTCTTAAAGCGGTTTAATGTAACACCGTGTTGATTTTGAAGGACTCTACATTTAATAGTGAGAAAATCAATAGTCTAAGATTTTTCTCTTAGAAAGCCTACTATGGAGTTTCTTGAAAAATCATCCACCATCACTAAAATATATCTCTTTCCTCCTATGCTCTCGGTACAAGTGGGACCCATATGGTCCATGTGTATCAATTCTAAGACACGAGAGGTAGTTATTGAGTTTAACTTTTTATGTGGATTCTTAATTTGTTTTCCTAATTGACAAGGCCCGTAAATAGTGGAGGTTGGTTTTCCTAGAGATGGTAGACCACTAACTAGCTCTTTTCTTACTAAACGATTAAGATCTCTAAAGTTAACATGACCTAACCATTGATGGCAAAGATCGACAGACGAGGCTTTTGCACTATTATAAACTAAAGGAGACTTAGGAACTATTTTGTAGCAATTGTCACTAGTTATCACACCTTGTAAAATAGCCTCTCTCCCGATTTATCATATACGGTGCACTCCGATTGACTAAACTTAACATCAAGATTCTCATCACATAACTGGATAATACTTATCAAATTTGCCTTGAGACCATAAACATAAAGAACATTTTCAAGTTTAGGAAACTCGAAAATTTCAATAGATCCTCTACCCATAATTCGAGATTTGCTTCCATCCCCAAAGGTGACCTTACCATCTTTATAGTTTTCAAGAGTGGTAAATAAAGATTTGTCACCGGTCATATGTCTCGAATAACCACTATCAAAGTATCATTGGGAGGTATTTTTAACCTCAAGTGCAACATGAACAACAAACGCTTTATTGGCCTCATCTTTCTTAGCCCAAGTTTGAGTTGTATACTTCCTTTTGTTGACTCTAGTATTTTGGTTATAATTATTTCCTTGGACTTTAGAGAACCTTAGAAACTCTTCCATTAGACATTTGAATGTATTAACTAGATACTCAACTTAACTCTTAAGGTTAGTTAAGGAGCTATAGTGTTGCTTAGAAGGTATGAAGTAAGAGTTCTTCCCGAGCTTGTAATAAAAATCTCTAAGATGACCCCATTAATTGTGACAATAAGCACACACATATGGCTGTTTTGGAGTCACTTTTGAAGATTTCTTAGGAGGACTTAGTTTAGGTAGATAAGGTTTAGGTGGATTTGATTTGGAAGTTCGGATTTGACTTTGGATGACTCTCATTCTTCATATCCTATAACCCTTCTCTCTTGATAACCTTTCTCCTTATATCCTAAAACAGGGCCTAGAAATAATTTTTCGATTCTTCCTGAATTATCTTCGAGTGTGACTTTGACTTCACGAGAGGACTCGAGATATTTTTCAAGTTGGACAATTTTAGCTTCAAGAGATTTTCTAATCTCTAAAGACTCGTGAAGATCTTTGTTTACGCCTTCTAAGGAGTTAATTAAATCACATTTTTCTTTACCTACCAAAATAAGCTTCTCAGAAAGAGATATCTTAATTGCCTCGAGTTGACTAACTAAGTCCTCCTTCTCCTTTAGGTTTTTCAACTCCTTTTATAAAGTTAAAACTTTAAAGGTTAATCTTTTATTTACCTTTTGAATACGAAGAGACTCAGTGTATAGCTCAGAATAAGCCGATTGTAATTCACTCTCATCTACTTCACTCTCACTTCCTTTTTCATCACTACTTGCTGATTGAGTGGAAGTAACCTTAAGATTATGCTCTAAATTTTTAACATTAGGGTGTGACTCACTTGAATCACTAGTATGACTTGCTATAAAGGCGGTGAAATTTTTTCTAGATGGGGTAGAGTCATCAGAGTCTTCAGACTCATTATCACTGTCACTTAGAGCAGCATTGTAAATAACATTTTCTTTACCTTGTCTCTTACGTTTAGTAGGACACTCATACGCTATATGACCTTGTCCCTCACACTCAAAGCATCTCTCATAATCATCCTTTTAGAAGCTATCTCTTTTAAAATTTTCATTTCTAAACTTCTTTTGTTACTGATTATTAAAAGTCCTACTTGCCTTGTTTTTGTTTTTCTCAAATTTAGGTTTTTCAAACTTAGAATTTTGCTTTTTAAACTTGAGAAATTTTTAAAAATTTTCAGCAAATAAGGCTATATCATCAGGGTCCATGTCGGACTCTTCGAATTCAGACAATTCTTCTTTTTTAGCTTTTAAGGCTACTCCCTTATCTTTGGTTTTGTTATCTTTAAGAAACATATCTAATTCATATGTTTGATGATCACCAACGAGCTCTTCAAGTTTTAAAGTATTTAGATTTCCTAAGGAATTAAGAACTGTGACTTTTGGAATGAACCGCTTAGGAAGGCATCTAAGTATTTTCTTAACAACACGATCTTCAGGAATTTTATCACCTAAGTTAAAGCAACAATTAATAATATTAGATATACGAGCAAAAAACTCATCAAACATTTCAGTTTCTTTCATGGTGATGGTTTCAAATTGAGTAGTTAAGTTTTGAAGTTTTCAAGCTTTAACTACACTAGTTCCCTCATGAGTAACTTGGAGAATATTCCAAGCCTCCTTAGACGTCTCACACGTCATTATACGAAAAAATTCATTGAGAGTCACAACACTAAACAAGGCATTTAAACCTTTAGAGTTAAAGTTGCACAATTTTAATTCATCCTCACTCTAATCCTCTACTGGTTTTAAAACAGTTTCTTCTCCAACAAGTATAGTAGGTGGAGACCATACCTTTTCAACAGCTACCCAAACAAGTTCATCAATAGATTTTAACGAAGATTTCATACGTGCTTTCCAATAAGTATAATTAGTTCCATCAAACACATGATGTCTATTCGATGAATTTTTTTCCATATAACCTCCAGGATTCATCTAAATAACCTATAGACACTAGATCTGATACCAATTTGAAGTTGCAAGGTTATATAGATTTAAATTATTTCGTAGAATACACACACTACACTATAAAAAATTGCCAAGTAGAGAAATATTCCAATTTTAATTTCCTTTGCAAATTAGTAGGTAAGCATGAACAATTTTCAATTAAACTGATAGGATTGTTAACTTGATTAAGAGATATAAAATTAGCCAAATTTTATCCTTTTTACCCTACACATATATCTAGGTGATTAAATGATATAAAATAAGAAATCAAAATGTGCCGATGTACGAGAAAAACCCAAATGGGAAAAACCTCAGACGGCTGGGCCTAGACAAATCCACTACAAATATGGTTTTACAAAGAGACTCAAAAGACTTATATACCTGACTCACAAAGACTCGTTTATGTCGTCTCTAATACCTCTGTTTGTAGTACGCAAAGCTCCAATGCGTTGCACAACACTGCTCGTGTCTCGGTATCCACCGAAGGCCAAAGAACCGTCTCCAATCAACTAGGATGCAGAAATCCACCTCATATGTCCATGATGAGATTTAGGTTGAAAGCATGGGGTTTTAGTTCATTCAAAAATCAAATTTGTGTTGGAGGATTTTTCATAAAAAGGAAGACAAGAGTTGTTCTGTCAAAATGTGAAAAAGTCTCCTTTTCAAAAACTAATTTTCATCCATATTATGAAAACTAGAAAAAAAGTGGATAAGAGCAGTTATTAAAAATAACTACAGAAAAGAAGTTAAAAAAAATCAAAACTGACAAATCTCGTTCGAACGAGTTTCTAACGATAGTCCAATGTATGAATAAAGGAAGTCGTTAGAAATCTCGTTAGAACGTATTCGTTCGAACGACATTTATAACGATCCTTCTAACGAGTTCCCAGCATATATTGAAATGGTTTGTTAGACCCAGGTCATTCGAACGACCTGGGAAAACTTCGAACAAAAATTTAGTTTTCTCTAAAAAAGATTTAAAATTAATTTTAAAAAAATTCATAAATATTTTAAGTAAATTAAAATTACTCCAACATTTAAAAAAAAGATTTTTGGTCATATACCTTTTTAGGAAAACGGAATTGGAATGCGTTTTGATGTAGCGTGAACTTTGAATGCCCAATTCTCCAAGAATGCTCAATTTTCCAAGGGGTTAAGAAGATAGCGTTTTATCCAACGAAATGTAGCCAATACTACAAATGACTCGATTGGAAATTTGTCCTTACAAGAATAGATGTTGGGAATTGCCTGGTACTACTCCACATGTAAAACAGGGTAAGTTTCCCATCATACTTTGGTGTAATCACAGGGGTGTTTAAACTTGGCAGGGGTTAAAAAACCCACGATAGAGGGGACATAGGAGATCCCTTCATAAAGTCCCTGTGGAGAGGATTTTTGGATTTATCCATTGCTCTCAATCGATATTATAAGAGCTTAATAGATCCCTTTTAGGGTTGGTCTTCTAGTTTAGTTTTTACTATTACAGATTTAACTGTTCGGCCTCGACTTTCGGAGGAGCTCTCTTCCTGAGAAGTCTGCTCGACCTGGGTAGATGGTCCAGCACTAGCCCTGGATTTGGTCAATCGATGCGATCCTTCAGTGACTGAGCGAGGGTATTCTTCTCCCCATGCGTTATGCTCTGTGAGAGCCTGTCCTCTTGTACTATGTGGGCCCATTCAAGCAAAGGTTGACCCTCTACTGAGCCTTTCTAACACACTGGGTTTTTTCTCTGAAAAGGATTGGTCGTCATCATATCTTATCGATAGAAGGGAGGAGGTGACCCTGGGATGATACAATCGATCACGACGTGATCCAGACTGCCAGGATATGCTCCTATTGTCATGTGATCCTCGGTTTAATCTCCTCGGATTCTTGAGATCTTGCATCTTGTATGTGTACCTTTTGTCCATGTAGGGAGCTAGAGGTAACATTCCCCCTCTTCCTTCTGATACTACTCTCTCCACTAGGGTGGTAGGATTCACAGTGGGCCTACCCTATCTAGCCTGTAGTGTTTATGTTAGCTACTTAGCTCTCTCTTGCATAGCCTTTTAGCCCTTCTCCAGGCTCATTAATATTCCTTAGATGTCACACATACCCATAAGAGTATAGGGAGTTATGGCTTCAGCTATATGGATGCTTTCTAGGTTCTCGATTATTCTAAAAACCAGGGGTTATGGAAAAGTAGAAAAAAATAATTTAGGGATGGTAGAAAATAACAATGGGTTGCCGATTTCCCACATATGGTGCCAATTTATTATTTTCTAAAATTGGTTTAAGTATTTTAGGCCTTAGCCAGGGGGGTTTATCAGTATTATATAATAATAAATAATAAACAGAGAATGGAGTATGAGAGATTAAGAGGGAAGACAAGACTTAAATGGTTCGGTCTAGAAATAGTGTCTACGTCTGCAAGTGCAGTGATGAAATTATGAGTTTTTGGGAATGGATACAAATTTAGGGTTTGCATGAGAGAGATGAATTTAGTCCCCGCTCTCTGTGGGATTTCGTACTATTTGTAATTAGTTATCTCTGAATATTAAGGGACAGGTGAACTGCCTTTATAAGTTATATAGTTACACCATTTACACATGATGTGACATATAATGATGAATTAGTTACCACCCAAACGGAGTGGGCATAACTGCATATTTACCATGTGCTCAGGTGTCACCAGCGTGAGTAGTGGGTCTTCTTTACGCGTAGAGGAAAGTATGGTAATAACAATCACTAGGTCAATAAGGTGGGCCATTTAGTTTAATAAGACAACTATCAAATTAGCTAGCAGACCACCAGGGAAAGGAAAGAGGTACCTGAGCCGAGAATAATTAACAATAGGGCCGAACCCTTTTCCTGCCTTAAGGGAGCGTCTATGTCTTGCCATGGAGGCTCCACATTGCCTCTTTTATTTAGGAAGTAATAATACTTTTTATACATATATAATATTTATAGATTTGTATATTTATATACTCAAAAGTTTGAAAAGTTTTCAAAAATAGTTGGTTGTTTCTTTAGAATCTCATCGCTAATGATTAATTGCTTATTCTTTGGGATGATATTTCATGTGATGTTAACATTTCAGGTTTAGTTTCTAACCCTTTGTTTAGTATGGACAAAAAAAGGAGGCCTTTTCATTTTCTGGTTTGGGAGGGCATTAGTTGTATTTGTCTTAGGGTTATTGTTTTTCGATTTGTGTTTTATACCGAAATAGCCAAAGGAGGAGATTTATAATAAATGATTTATAACTGCTCGTCATTTATTTTGTTTGGAATTATCTCGTTACACCCCACTACACCATTATGAACATTCTCAAGATTTCAAGTGAAGAAGAGTTAGTGACCGAATGCAATAATTGAAGATCGATCATCATTACAATTCGAAGAATGTTTGTAATGTTATTTTGTGAACTTTTTTATTCAGGAGTATTTTTAAGAGTTTGAAACTTAATATATTTTCCAAAATTATTTTATTTATTTTTTAAATCGCTATGTCATTAGAACGACTTTGGATGTCATTCAAACAA